>JADGMU010000500.1:10000-122500 GCA_016920895.1 Vaccinium myrtillus | reverse complement strand
ACTACTGAGCCTTGGTTGTTTGAGGAATTGAACTTCACATTTTGTTGTGGCCGTTGCAAGTGTGCAGCAGTGCAAGTGTGTGTTTCATGTACTGCAGTAGTGCAAGTGTGTGTTTCAATTTACTACATTTTTTGTATTTATGTAGAGTAACTGTACTGAGCATGCTGCTGCTGTATTGTGTTACTCATTCCTGCACTTGATAGTGGGGGTTGTGTGTGCCTAAACTTGTTACTGAGCATGCTGGTGCTGGTAGATAGAATCTGGGCTTCATAAAACCTGTTGTACTGTACAAGTGTTTACTGGGCAGTGATGAAATTGAAAACCTGAGCCCATTTCATCCTTACGGTCTAATTGTGCAATCCATTCATGGTTGTTCTTTGATCGTGTCCCAGGTCAGTTTAAACTTTAAAGCCTAACAACACAGCCTTTTTGCCTTGTTAGAGTTTGGATAGTAAATAGTGTTCATTTTTAATTTGTAACCATCTCTGGTATTGCAGGGCTGATTGATTTGGCAATAAGGGGGAACAGTTTGATTGGTGGAGATGACTTAAAGAGTGGACAGACCAAAATGAGACGTTGAAAGAATGAGAGAGTATCGAAAGTATAACGCATGATGTTTGTCAGTTTGTGTATCTATAGCTTGTTTTCTATTTTTCCTATTGGGATGAAATTACTTGTCAGCTTCTAAGTTTCTGTAGCATCTAGACATACTTTTAATTCTGTAATAGTCAAGGAACATCGTCTGTGGCCCTTGTTTACCCTTCTCTCAATATTTGATTACTAGTTTCGACTTATCGTGAGTTTATGTATTGGGCTTGATTACTTGAGGAACATGTACTAATTAGAAATAAGGGTCATCTACCGTGAGATCTACTCGTGTAAACAAAAGTAAGACTCGCGGTTCTGTTTTAATAATTCAAGCCGTTTATTTTTGCAAGAGAAAAAATGAGCTTGAGAATCATGATTTACCAAATTGGATGAGAGAAAAATAGAGGGGATAGAATTACGCTGGTTTCAAAAAGAAAAAAGGTTAATAAATACTCTAAAATTTACCAAATAAATTTCTCTAAGGTGTAAACTTAAGGGGTTGTTGCAAACCACTTACTCCTTCACCAATTGCAGTAGGGGTGTTGGAAACCAAGCGAAAATTCAAACCAATTGGGACATTGGGTGTTGATCTTCATCTTCAAAGTTCAAGCTTGGCATCTCTCTTTGAAATTCTCAACTAAAGAAATTAAACATTTAGACCAAGCGCTTACCGAACTCGTATTGAATCTAATTCGTGCAAACTAGTAAGTCCGTCGTTTCTTGATGCTTAATGATCAACACTTAAAAAATAGTGTGGCACATCACGATTAAGTAAACGGGCGCGACATGAGTCAAACGATTAAGCGGGCCGGCACGACACAACACGATTAAGTAAGCGGGTCGGCACAGCACGGCACGATTAAAAAAAACGGCATGGCACGACACGATTAAGTAAATGGGCACGGCACGACACGAGTCAAATGATTAAGCGGGTCGGCATGGCGCCGTACGACACGATTTAGTAAGCGGGCAGGCACGGCACGACACGATTAAGTAAATGGGCAGGCACGGCACGGCATGGCATGGCATGGCACGAATGAAGAAAAATGGCACGGCACGGCACGACGAAAAATGGGCATGGCACGATTAAACACGGCATGGCATGGCACGATTAAGTAAACGGGCACGGCAAGGCACAGGCACGGGCACGGAAGAAAAGCGGCACGGCACGGCACGGCGGGCACGTTTGACACCTCTATGTGTAGGGGAGAAAATTTTACTTCTCCTTCCCCCACACCACACCCCAATTCACTCTCTCTCTCTCTCTCTCTCTCTCTCTCTCTCTCTCTCTCTCTCTCTCTCTCTCTCTCTCTCTCTCCAATCTCTCACACCTAAACCCACCATATCTTCGTAGCCAGTCGATACAAGCCTGTTGTCGACCGTCGCTTATATAGGTCACCAGCATAATCAGAATCCACATATCCAACCAAATGTCGACCACTTGTCTTGTTTCTCTCGAACTTCAAACCAACATCCACAATACCCTGCAAGTACCGTAGAATCCATCTCACAGCCTGCCAATGCTCCTTTCCAGGATTGTGCATGTATCGACTAACCATGCTAACCGCGTGTGAAATGTCTGGCCGTGTACAGACCATAGCATACATCAAAGCTCCCACTGCATTAGCATAGGGAATTTGAGCCATTTGCTTCCGTCCGTTCTCAGTTCGCGTCGACATCAATGCACTAAGCTTGAAATGAGCTGCCAAAGGTGTACTAACAGCTTTCGCTTTCCCGTCAATACCAAACCTCTGCAACACCCTCTTCAGATACTGCGTCTGAGTTAAACAAACTGTGCCTTTAATCCTGTCCCGCTGAATTTCCATGCCGAGAATCTTCTTAGCTTCCCGGAGATCCTTCATGTCAAACTCCTTGCTGAGCTGAGCTGAGCTTTTAGTCTGTCAATCTCCACCTTGCTCTTACATGCAATCAGCATGTCATCGACATATAAGAGCAAATAGAAAAATGATCCATCCCGGAGTTTGCGGAAGTAAACACAATGATCGAACTGACTCCTTGTGTACTTCTGATCCATCATAAACCGATCAAATCGCTTATACCACTGTGTCGGCGACTGTTTCAATCCGTATAGCGATTTCTGCAGTTTACAAGCCCAATTCTCCTTTCCTGCAACTTTGTACCCATCTGGTTGAGCCATATAGATCTCCTCATCCAGATCTCCATGTAGAAATGCGGTCTTGACATCGAGTTGGGCTAACTCGAGGTCAAACTGAGCTACCAATGCAAGCAAGATCCTGATTGACGAATGTTTGACGACAGGGGAGAACACCTCGTTGTAGTCGATCCCCTCCGTCTGAGCGTAACCCTTGGCTACCAATCTTGCTTTGAACCTGACTTTCTCAGATCCTGTACCCTCCTTCTTGGCATAAACCCATTTGCAGCCGATTGCTTTCTTTCCCTTAGGAAGTTGTACCAACTCCCAAGTCTGATTATGGGAGAGTGAACCTATCTCCTCATCCATCGCCTTCTTCCACTTGTCACTGTCTCTACCCTACACTGACTCCTTGTAGGTGCAAGGAATATCATCGTCTGTAACTGGAAGAGAATATGCCACCACATCAGCATACCGGGCGGGTTTCCGGATGTCCCGCCTCGGTCTGTTAACTGCAATGGACTCTGGCTGCTGTAATACTTCCTGAATTGGAGCCTCCTCTTCGAGAATGTCCTGCTCAACAGAATGATCCATAGGACTCTCAACTGGCTGATCAGGCCGTACTGGAACAAGAGACGACTCTACTCTCGCTTGTTCTGAATACTCCACCTGCTGTAGAACATTCGGCTCCACATTCTCCTTGGAAGGAACCTGCTTTAGCATAGCAGATTCATCGAAGGTAACATCCCTGCTTATTACAATTTTCTTTGACTCGGGACACCAAAGCTTGTATCCCTTTACACCTGGATTAAAGCCCAAGAAAATCTCTTTCTTTTGGCTCTCGGATCCAACTTTGATTCAGTTGCACGGACCTCTGATTGAGGTGATTCCGGCGGCGTTGGCTTCGTCTCTTCGTGGGCTACTTGATTCTGGGTTCGAAAAAAATTTCCAAGCACGTTTTTGGTACTGCAAATTTCGAACAGAGCCTCGAAACAGAGAGAAACTGGGTTTGTGTTTTTGGGCACCCACTACACAAGCTCTGATACCACTTGTAGTGCGAAACGGTACCTAATCAGACACACAAACCAAAAACCACAACATAAACACAGAGTATTTACGTGGTTCCCCAAATTCGGGTACGTCCACGAGGGGCAGCGGATTCACTATAATTGTAGGAGGATTACAATCACACTCAACTCACAATTACAGCCTCTCTATCACTCATGTATCTCTCTGATTCTTGTTCTTTCACTGATATATTACACAGCCCAAAGGGCTCCTTAAATACACGACAGAGGAAGGATTGCACTGGCTATCACAGGTGAAAACCCACTGTGGAATCATTGCTCCATTATCACACCCACTAGGTGAATAATGAGCCACTGAGGGTATAGTGCACCACTGATGTTTCCCACAGATGTTCTGTGGTCTCCTACTGCTCAAGTGGATGGAGCCACACCTCCATTATCAACATACTTGTGGTGACATAGGGAACACTTGAACTAAATGAAACATGTATTTATTGAGATAAAGAGTCGATTTGATTGTGATTAACACACGGAGTGGATCACGGGGTCCCAAAGCCGGAGTGACACTAGTTCCGCCTATTAGTGAAATGATAGGAATTTACCCCCGATTTTTTTTTTTTTTTTTTGTAATTCAAATGAATAAGTGATGCATTGGAAATGACTTGGACACAGAGAAAAGAATGGGGTACATTTTATGGGTACAACAGACTCGACGAAATGATATTTCATAAATGAAAAAGAAACTTGTTATACATACCCATAACAAAACAATGGAAGTGTGCATCGATGATATGTAGGTAAAAAGTAAGGAAAAGCCCAACCACATAGCAAATCTCAAGGTAACTTTTGATATTCTAAGAAGATACAAATTGAAATTAAAAGCCTCTAAATGTGCCTTTTCTCGAGCCCCGATTTTTACCAGCTGATCGCCTGCTTCACTTCGGTGGGCATATTGACGACGCTTTTGAAATCTTGACTTTTAAATGCGACAAATGTGAATTTTGAGGTTTGCAGCTGTGACTCGGGATTTTACTAAATTTGGAGCCGCCACCTAACATTGAGTTCGGGTCTGTCAGGTCACCCATTAAAGTTGTCCTTCAAAGAAAACTTTGAACGACGGATTTAACTATTTTTTTGTTTTCTCTCGTTTGAGCAAATTCTCCTTTTAAACGGGGCTTGAAATAGACTCCCATTTTAGGGCTTGCGTAAACAGAGATGGGCTCGGGAATTTACCGCGAGTGGGGAAGGTGTTAGGCACCCCACATCGTTCTTTCGGCACTTCTCTCAATTTTAGCCTTTTTCAATTAATTATCCTTGGCAAATAAATAAATAAAAAAGTGAAATGCTTGTAAGCTTAAATACTGCATTGATTTTGTCTTTTTTTATCTTGACGAGTTTAATCCGAAGGCAGGGCTCTAGGGCCACCAACAACCACAATAAAAATCTGCCTCACTTTCGGGAAAAACTGGTATTTTATTTACATAATTGTGTTAATCGGAATCCGGCGGGGTATGCAGCACGCGATTTTGCATACATTATGCAGAACAAAATATAAAAGAGAATTAAATGAATGATTGAATATTAAAATTGAGGGGGCAGCCCCTGAGTTAGATTACATGATGCTCACCTTGGATGGCAATTGACTTGAATTGTATAGGCTAGACGAAAATATAACTTGCAAAAGTGCCGAATTCGGTTTCACTATTTTTGAGCTATATTAACGTTGTCGCATATAAAAATGCAAACTATAACTTGAAAGAGTGTCGAATTCAGTTTACTATTTTTGAGCTATACTAATGTTGTCGCCTATAAAAATGCAAATTACAAGACCGTTGTTGGACTGTAATTATAAAGATTGACTGGGCTTTGAACTATGATAAAGGCTTTTTGGATTTTTCATGTGGAGAAAGGGGCGTTTTTAAATACGAAGGTCTTTCTTTTGCTTTGGTGAAAAAGGGTGTTTTATGGTTTTTCTAGAGTTATGGGAGACGGGAGCTCACGGGTTTTTGTAAGGGGAGCTTTGAATTTGTTCTCTTTTTTCGGATGACACAGAGGCAGAGATTGTACATTTGTATGTGGAAAAGAGAGCCTGTGAGGACTTTGATTTTTTTGGTAGGGGTTTCGGATCAGAGAGAGCCAGAGAGGGATAGAGCTTAGGCTGAAAGAGAATTCTTTTTGGATCCCTGAGAGAAAGAGAAGTGGGGCTTTCTGTGGTTTTTTTTCCTTCGGATCAGAGAGAGCTGGGTTTATTGGGAGTAAAATGGAGAAAGAGTTTGTAGAGCTTCAGCTCTGATTTTTTCTTCCTTTCTGTCTGAACTCTAAGGCTCTGTTTGATTCTTAGGGAAAGGAAGAGAAAGATTTCTCCTTCCTTTGTTTGGTTCTACAAAAAGAGGAAGGAAAATATTCAAATTCTTATTTAACTTTCCACCCATTTTCTCTCTAATTTCCTTCTTAATTATTTTCCCTTCTTTTCTCTTTCTTTCCCTAACTTCCAAACACAGCCTAAGCTTGTATTTATAGCCGCAAATGGGGTGTCGGAGTTAATGGTGTGGTCGTGTAGCAGTAGGATGACAACCAATTTCAAGAACCCGTTGAATTCCTTTCTGACATTTTCCATTGCCGATATAACGAATAACCTGTAATAGGAGCCACTTTTGTAGATTTTCTTATTTATATGCACGGCACCACCTCCGTGGTTTCATGATGTCTGCCTATAATGGAAGTTTTGGTCCTGCAGCTCATTTTTCTCTTTGGTTCTTCTGCCTAGTGGAAATTACAACCCAAGTCTTACACAGTTGCTGCAAGTAGCTCTCTCTCTCTCTCTATAAATAGGAAATATAACCTTGATTTCCCATGCTAGGTTCAGTTGCCTTTCAATTGATCTTTAGTAATTTTTTTGAACGGCGAAAAAATTTATTAATCTTTGAAAACATTACAAAGATTAAAAGGGAAGAAAGGGAGACAACACGACTAGGAGAAACAAAGCCTCGCTAGAACTCCCAAAGCAACCCAGATGTTGGCAAGATGCCAACAGAGAGAAATCGAAACAACAATAGCCTCACTAGTACAGAGAAAACAGAGAAAAAGGAAAGTAATAGCTGAGAGTCCAAAATGCTATTAAGCCTGAAAATAAAATCATCAGTTGAGAAGTAATTTGCATTCCGTAAGCAGGTACCCTTTTCTTTTCTGTTCACCCACCCTTGAAAAAACTGCTAGACTTGTTCTTCATTTGATATTTAGATGAACATAGCGGCATCTCTTCCCAATGGTTACACTTTTGTATTGCTGAATTTCTGTCTTGTTATTTTTCTTACTTAGTTGATGACTTGCAAAATGGATGGGCCAATAAAAGATGAAGCCCAATTTCAAGCAGGCTGGGCCAATAAAAGAGGAAGCCCAATTTCAAGCAGGCCAAACAATATAAAAAGGCCGAAATGACCAACACATGCAAAGTTTTTGGCCAACTTGATCTTTCAAAACTATCAAAATATTTGAACTTCTACTTTCTACTCATACATATCTGCAATACCCACGAAAGACGTCAAAGTAGGAAAAATACACACAAGCATGACACTCAGTCATAATACACACAAGCATGACACTCAGTCATTGCACGGAGTCTCTTAACTAGTTGTATATTACTCCCTCCTTCCCAATTCATAGTCTCACTACGAAACTACGGGCAATTTTCAAACTTAAAAAAAAAATGTAGTTACCAAAATACTTTTTGAGTTTTTTTTGCACCAGATAAAAGTTCGGAATAAGATCTATGAAACAAGACCCATATTGCTAAGCCAAGCCAAGGGAACACGATTCCAAACAGGTAACTGACCCATTGAGTTAAGAGCGCTAAGTCCCCCATTTGTTCCTCGTTCCTGAAAAACAAGTAATCACAACAATAAGCTATCACCAATATGAGATATCGCAAACACATGTTGCATAACAATCTGTCTATTGATCTTATCTACAAATGGAAAGCACCATTTCAGTATGGACTCAAAATAGAGAGTAGCTCACAATTTGCTATTTCAAAATTGTCCATAACAAAGAACAAAATTGCCCCAAAAACTTGTAACTGCAAAGGGCAAATCATATCACTACAACATAAGCGAAGTCCTATTTGGTTCCAACATAACTGTGGTACCCACAATTTTCCAAATCCTATTTTGGTTGCAAACTCAAGAAATTCTATTTGACTACTGGTGAGTGATAAAACAGTACATATAATAAGCATTTGTTGACCAACTAACTTGTAAGCATTTCAAGTAGTGGACAGCCAACAAAATGCAATTATGCCTGCAAGTACTGTCATTCCTATGGTACGACCGGCTCAACCACCGGCCATTCAATCCAATAGGGTTCACTCACAACCCAAGACCTCTCGAAACTGTAAGTGCTAGCATGCTTATGTCTTCTGGCACAAAGGAATTATCTGTGGTGCCACCAATAGAATTTTCATTTTTTAACTGTGGTGCCACTAATAGAATTCATTGGAAACTATCCTTTCACAAAGTAAATACTTAAAAAAGGATATAACTTTACAAGAACAGGGTAGAAACAACTAATGCAACCAAGATATGCAATACTTAGATTCCAAGTTCGAAAAGATTCCAAGTTCGACCAAGTATTCGCATCATTAAAATGCCAAACATGCAATTAGAACAAAATAATAGCAAAGTTAAACTAGTCACAGGGCTCTGGGACGTTCTAAGGCATGTCCCAAAGTCAAGGTTGAGGTCCCAATCGGCTGGTGAAGCCTAAACATAACCAAAATCCCCAATAACCAGGATGGAATTCCATGACTGATCTGTGATATTTGAGTCATGATATTGTCTATACTTGGAATTGTGAATTGAGGCAGAGACCAATACCGTTGGAAAGTATTAGACTTCTGGAGCATCAATTTTGATATCGCAAAGACGCACAAAATCTAGTTGCACCAGATATTAATGGCACTTGACAGCACAAACTACCAGTCTTTCAACCACAAATAGGTAGCACCGAGGATCGGAAATGGAATTGGGAATCAGATTTAAGCTTCCTAATTGTGAATCGAATCGAATCATGAATCATAACGACTCGGTCCAAATTTCAAAAATACATTTGAAAATGTGTCTATGCACTTACAAAACAAAGAGACATTGTAAAATTCACAAATTTAAGCTTAAATCAATACTGAAGTTTCTTTCAATTATTAAATGATGATTATGTGGTCTAATAGGAAAGAGTAGACAGTAGACACTTGTACATAACAGGAAAATGGATCTGATCGTGTAGATGTTAAACATTCATTATGAAAATGAAAGCTTAGCCTTAACACAATAAAAGTTTGTACCCTAGTATGTTCAAAAGTAGCTTATATAGCAAAATTAAGGCAAACCCGCATAAGTGGTTTCATATTAGTCGAATGTAACAATTGTGAGAAACCTTCATTCACCTATAGAGATTTGTACCATTTTTGCACAAATTGTGAATTGAATCGCAAATAGAACCGTGAATCATATGATTCATCACCGGTTCTAGATAAACCTTGATTCACCAACAGATTCGTATCGTTTTCACATGAATCGTGAATCGAATGGTCAATCAAATCATGAATCGTGTGATTCTGACAACTATGGGTAGCACTAAAACAGTACAATACACATTCATATAGCCAATCTATCTCTATGCCCATCCTTCCCACAACCATCCATTCTACAGATTGAAATAAGAATTACCGGAAGTGTTAACAAAACCACAACACGCACAAATATCAACTGCATCTAAATGAGAGCATTAGGTGTACTCGAAGGCAGTAAAAATTTTACAGATGAACCACCTGGGTGAGGCGTCCAGAATATGAGGCTGCGCTTGAGAGAGACTGCCGATCTATTGGAGTAGTTTGACCCTGGGAAACAATCTGCAATTGCCGCTGAGAATAAACTAATTAAACAAAATCAGGAAACTCCTTTCATTAGCTTTTACAAAGAATGAATCAACAAAACAAGATTATCACAAAGACACACAAAATTTAGTTGCACCTGATATTAATGGCACTTGACAGCATAAAATACCCATCTTTCAACCACGACAATACAGTAAAGATGCAGTGCACAGAAGGAACGCAATACAGTAAAGATGCAGTGCACAGAAGGAAAAGACATGGAGAGACCTTCACCAATAAAACAGAGAATAGCAGTCTCAAAGGTACAGACCACAGTCCATGGACAGAAAACTAGGTGTAGCACTTCATTGTTGTCAGGTTAGTCTTTTTTTTTTATAACTCAGTGTGTCCAGACTGGCAAAGTGACGTATAGACCAGCCCTACAATAGTCAATAGCACCTTGGAGGTTTCAAACCTGATGAGACCTAGAAGAGAACAATGGTCAAAGTTCCAAAAACCAACCACCAGACCAACGTTGGGGTGGTGGGAAGCAGAATGACTACTTTGATGACTGGATGGCTATGGCAAAAACTACAAAATTGTGGAGCAATGGTTCTCGCAATCAATATTCTACGTGTTTCTATGGTCACTTGGATGATGAGGAACCTGAGATTGGATGTTTGCAGGCAGCCTGTATTTGACAGAGACAAGAAGAAACTACATGGAGATCTAAGTATCTATATTTTGGTGGTAGACTAGCTTTGGTGAAACCATTCCTCGGCCATCACTAATCTCCCCATTCACTACTTTGTCTTTGTTTAGACTAACTGCAGAAATTGCTAAAGGCTTGAGATAATTAATATCAAATTTTGTGGACAAAAAGAGAGAGCCACAGAGGATTGCACCTTGTTTGCTGGGGGAAGGAAATGACAAAACAGAAAGAGGAGTGATCATAGAAACTAAAATTGCCACTCTTAAGAAAAAAATGAAGTGGAACTTTAGAGTTGATAAGGATGGTCTTTCAACATAATTTGCTGTCAATATAATTTGGATCCAAGAAGTTGGGATTCCAATTACTGATGCTAATACTTCTTCCTCAATTGTCTGCAGGGTCCAGGAAGGATGTTGTGCAGAACCAAATCTTTCCATGAGAATTTGAACTGATAATTGGGTGTGGAAATTCAGTGAGATTTTTGGAGGACCTTGATTGGGAACTACTTGTTCTAAATTCCCAACGGTGTACTCATCGTCTTTAGAAAAGATGTTCGGACATCATTATTCACAGCTACAGCAAAGGAATATGATGTAACTTGGTTGGAGGTTTCAACAAATAAAATCGTAGATGGATCTGATTACCACAGATCAAGGCCGAAACTATGCAAGAATCAGATTTTGGAACTGATCCTTGCAGAATCCAGCAACTAAGGCACGAAATCTACGAGCTATGGGGCTCAAAACCAAGCCCTAAAAGGCAGCACCCTAAAGCTACAACGAAACACTAAAAATCTGAAATGTCATTCATCCAAAAGCTGCCTTAAAACATGTATTACAGCCCTATATATAGAACTAATCCATGCAGAATCCAGCAACTAAGGCTCGAAATCTACGAGCTATGGGGCTCAAAACCAAGCCCTAAAAGGCAACACCCTAAGGCTACAACAAAACACTAAAAATCTGAAATTCCATTCATCCAAAAGCTGCCTTAAAACATGTAGTACAGCCCTATATATAGAACTCCTAAGGAGGTTACTTCCAGGTGAAGTACCTTTGCCTAATAAGACAATAGAGTAGCAGCCGTTATATTTTACTTAGAAAGGCTGCTGTTTGCTGGCTGCTGGCTGTTACTGCTGCTGAAACAACCCCTAAGCAACTTCTAAGGACACATACTAAAGACTTACCTTACCATGAAGGAAACCAACAAAAAAAACACCAAAATAAGACATCCTAAGTGCAAAAAAAACAAGACAATATCCTTCTAGGCCCTAAATGTTTAAAAAAAAAAAAAGCATTTCAAGCTCTTTTCCTATAGCTTGGGCGTGTTCCCTTCCCTCTCAAGAACTGGTCTTCCATCTTGATTGCATCAGAATATATGTGGAACTTTCTATATAAGAAAAATCTTCCTGTGGGAGGATAACTGCCTTGAGATGTAGGTGATAGTAACAGTTCATCTGGGAATTGGATAGAAGCATTTTGTTCACTGTAGCTTCTTTCTGGTTTTGATATTAAGCACGAAGCTGGGCAGTCGATTCAATAAAACATAGAAGGCACAGAAACCAGCACTACAATAGATACAGTACATATACAATGCACAGGACACAATCCAACTGTAACCGAAAACCATTGCCAAAAGCAACACGATATAAAGACAGAAAAGCCATGGAGAAAACTTCATGAATAAATCATAGAATGGAAGTCTCAGAGATACAGACCACCGTCCATAGATATAAAACAAGCTTAAGGAAAATTATAAATCTAAAAAATAAAAAATAAAAAATAAAAAAACTAAAGATAAGTAGAACCCTTTCACAAAGTAAAAGAGCAAACAAGAGTGAAAAGAATCAGACTAAAAAAAGGTGGTCTTGTAAAGGTTTCTAATGTAATTTGGGAGTTTTAGAACTGTACTGATTATTGAGGTTGAAAGGCTTGTCCCAAAATGCCTATATACTAGCACAAATTAAGGTGAATTCCTATTAATAAGACTAAATAAACCAAAAGGCATTATTTGGTCCTATTTGTACACATTACGAATATATATGCATCTAACAAAATGATGGCTCAGAGTTCACTCACATTCGCCATGGTTGATAACTTGATATCTAATGGCTTTTTCAAAATACAAACCAAAACAATAGCAAGGGGTGGCGCCAGAGGGGCGGACTAACCATGGGGCACATGCCCCCACTTGATTCCATACAATCCTTTAACTCAGCTTCTCTTTGGCTCAATTTAGGACTGCGGAATCTAGTTAGCACCCATTTAGATGCTTTCTCGATGATCCAAGTTTATATTTTGGAGATCGTCAAACAATTTTTCCACACGAAATTTCAAGTTCATTGGACACCACATAACAGCCTGACAAAAACATTTTACTTCTGCTGAAAAATGGTTAGATCAACCATCTATTTTTTATTAATAAAGTATTCTCGATGGAGTGGTTAAGAGGGTCTAATCAGCATAGATATATTTTTGGAAAATTTATTCAATGAACCCTATCATGTGAATAGTTTGGATCGTCAAGAAGAAAATTTGGGTGTGGAATAATAACAACCGTAGAGAAGCCGAGTGCTTTTACTAAATTAAGAAGGATGAAAAGCAAACACCCTGACAAGAACTGAATAGTAAAACAAATTTTTGCAGAACTTGTTTTGCCGCTTCGCTGCTCGGTTTGCCATTTGCAATTTCCTTTTGCATTGCCAGAACAACACTAGTTCACCTATCTAACTAGGTTTCTTTCTCTCCCTATCTAATAGACTTTAATACATACATTCGACTAATGGTAGTACTTTGGAATTCTACACCAACAATTAGAATGTAAATTTGGATTTTGGATTTTGGATTAGGAACTATATAGAATATATATTGCCTCTATAGTTGCAAAATTGGGATTCTTTTAACCTTTGATGTTACATAAAAATGGCACTTTTTTTCTTAATAAACTAGGACTTTTCATGTATAAGCAAAACAAACCAAACCAAGCTACATGTCCCAATCAATTGAGGTTGCTACATGAATCCTTTTTTTGCATTAGTTATCTCTGTCACTTATAGTCATATGGTGTATACACTATACAGCCACCAACTTAACATTAATTATTGTGACGAGGAACACCCAGAGCAATCACACACCCAAACACAATACAGGGAGAAAAAATCTTATGTGTTCAACTTTGAGGCTCACACTGCCAATATACATCTCCCAACCATTGAGGAGGGCTAAAGCTCAAGGTGCAGCTCCTTTAAGAACCCAGAAATATGCAAGTTTTAGGTGTCTCTTATATTTCAGTACCCATGCTGTAAAACTCTAAAGAAATATTACACATCACATACGTGCGACAAAAATATTGGGATTATTTTGCTTCACATGTACAAGTTAAATTCTAAAAGATGATGAATCTCTAAAGAAATACGTGTCAAGCTAGAAAAAAAATTGAAACATGAAGGGGCTTTCGATAAAATTCATTGTGTGGCCATAATTAGTACTTTTGCTGTTAAAAGTATGAAAAGACTCATTTAATTGATGCATTTAAAATCTTGAATTATTTCGCATTGATAAATACTTGTATCTATTTTAGGATAGGCAATTTATTGACTTCGCATTTGGTTCAAAAAATCAGTAAGAGCTCATCTTTCATTTTGCTACAAACTGCCGTCAACCTTCTTTGATGGCTGTCCAAACTCCCGCAAAGTCAACAAAAACCTTCTTTGATGGCTCTCCAAACTCCCACAAAGTCAACAAACACATGTTACAGAACAACGAGGGTAAATCCCATCATATATGGCACATGCATATAACAAAATCCCAATTATTGAATTCATCGAAAAAAATGTGGATAAAATATTTCATCATATATGGCACATGCATATAACAAAATGCCAATTATTGAATTCATAAAAAAAAAACGTGGATAAAATAAATTTATTAAAAGGCAGAAATATGGTTAGCAAAGCAACCAAATGACACCTGAACAGTGAGAGAGAGAGAGACCTGTCGTGGTTCCTTTCTGACAACAAATCGACGCTGGACAGCTTCTGTCGAATTTTGGTCTGGCTGATCTTGTTTTGTGATAGTTATTGTCTTGGAACCAATGAAATCTTGTGCAGATAACGGTTTCATTTCCTCGTAGCTTCCATCACAGAAAATCATCAGAAGTGAAACTTTGCCTGTATGTTCGTGACTTTCACGATACGCCCTCGGGTCTTTGACTATCTCGGTTGTATTAGGTTGCAGAATAATTTTCCGGTAGATGGTATCTTTATTACAGTCTAGAGGTGGAGATGAGTGTAATACACGAAACTCCCTGATCTCGACAACCTTATCTGTATTGTTGATCAGCCTAGTACTATTATCACCCATCATAAAAACCCACGCTGCAACTCCAATTGCATGTCCGCGCGTAAAGATCTTATGAAACCACGCCCCAACTTCAACTGCAGATTCCATCATAAAAGTTACTATGAAACCATGCAATGCTCCAATTGCAGCTTGGGTATTGTAAATGCAGTGGGGTGGGGAGTTATAATTTTGATCAAAGGTATCACTGCTTTCCTTTCTTCTACATTGTTTGTCCAACTGCTTTGTCCTGGGCTTTCTGCCTTCTTCCTTGGTTAGGAATCAGCCCAATTCAGTGGAGGAGGAATTCCACGTACTGGGGCAACCTATTTTCACAATCTTAAATACAAATTAGTAGTCAAACACAATTCTATAACAGCTATGCTAAAACCTTGATCATTATGCAAAAAGATCTACGATATATATGTTTCGAAACGTAGACTACGGGAATCACTGCAGGGACAGAGCAGGAAATTTGCGTGGGGGGGACGGCTATATCTGTGGAGGAGGGGCTTGGCTATATAATTTTAGACTATGGACCAAAACTCAGCCTGTTCCAAACACACTTTTCTTACAAAAAAAAACACTCAACCCTCGAAACCTCTGGAAATTACCCAGCTATAATCATGAAAACATGACTTTGAAGAACCTATGTGTGACAAAAGGCCAAGGCGTAACTATTTAACAACAAATCATACCGTACATAAAACCTACCTAAAATCCTTCAGATTTTGCTAGTGTTAGGGGAAAAAATAACATTAGCAAAAATAAATTGGATGAAACAGGAACATCATGAGACAGAAGAGTCTTTCCATTAATCACCTTTCTCAAATCACTAATTGGATACAAGAAATGATGATATAGTTTTGGAACTACTTCCCTTGAAGAGAAATTATGTATCACCCAAGAGATTCCAATGAATAATCTCATCACTTATATTTTCGGAAACAAATCACAAAAGGTGGCAATGTATTCTGACCCAAAACTAAATAATATCCTAGAATTAGGGGTTTTAGGATTAGGGTTTCGAATTAGGTTTCAATTTAGGAGGTTCCAATTAGAGTTTTCGAATTAGGTTTCTCATATTGCAACCCTAGTTTTTTCAAGCATTAGGGTTTCCAAATTGGGGTTCTCTATGAGCTATGTTGCACGGCTCCGCCGTTGTAGGCGAAAAATCAGTGTGGACACGGGTACGACGCGGGTACGGGATATGTGTCAGGTGCGGCTATTTGAAATCGGATATTTCTACTTTCTGGCTTTGCAGATCTGATTTTACAGTAGGAGGAGGAGGAGGAGGAGAAGAAGAAGAAGAAGATGATGAATAAGAAAGAAGAAGAAGAGAGGAGGAGGAGATTCGAACATACCTTGACGAAGAAGATAGGCGCGATCGAAGAAGAAGAAGCGGTCAGATGCAGTTGCCGACTTAGAGAGCAGAGAGGAAGGCGAATAGAATTTTCTATATTGACTGTTATTTTTTACTATTTTGGATAATGTTATGCCTTATCCTTTTTCTTGAACTTCTAGAGTCAGAATCCCGGCTACTAACGAAGGATCACCATTTACACCAATTGTTCCTCCCTGGGTAAGCATGTTAATTTTTTATTGGGCTTTCAAAAAGATAGCATAATTTTAGATTCTTGCATCTGAATGCTGAATGTGATGAATCTTGCTTCAGTTTTTGACATTTTGAGGCACATTCTTTGAGATGTTGCTAGTGAAATTCAGAAATATTGAAATGCTGCTATTGAAATGTGTTGAAACTGTGAATTAGAGGTGGAAGTACAAAATCCAAATGAAATAGACATTCGTTAATTAAAATGGAATAAAGAGAAGACACGAGATTATCTTAGGGATTACGGGAATGGAACTGAAAAAGCATAATTGAGGAACAATGCCATATAAGTAGATTCATTTCTTTTGTCTACTGGTAGTTTTATAAGGGAGTTCAATAACAATAGTAAATTGCAAGTACCGGACAATAGATAGTGCTAGATGTAGTCTCACTTAGGTTATCTAATATTGTACGAAGTAAACATGGGTCCAGTAGTTCACGCCTCAATGATCATTGCTATTGCAGGTCACGCTGACAAAGAAAAGATGGTCCTCAATCTAAGAGCATCTCCAACCCACCCATTTTCCTTCAAAATGAAGAACCAAATTGACATATCAATGGGAGATTTTGTAATTTATGTCCACTTTTGTTCAAAAAGTTATACTTTTTGGAGGGACTGATGCAGGAGCACTCCTTGATCTACGCAGAAGTATATTTTGCAGCAATTGTGGGCAACTTAAGAGTCGATTTAGTTTCTAAGTGTCTTCTTAATTCCTAGTCAAAGTGTCTTTTAAGTTTCTAGTCAATGTCTTTTAGTTTCTGGTCTAAGCATTCATTATGTGTCTTATCTATCTAGTGAGTTGTGTCTTTGTTTTAATAGTGGTCTAGGAAATTGAAAGGTCTACTTGGAAATTGTGTAGATTTTATTAAAGTCTTGGAAGTGTAATCTTGTAATGCCTATAAATAGGTGATCTAATGAATGAGAAGGAGAGAGTTTGAGTTTATAAAAATATTGTGCAAATGCGTCTTGCTTGGAGTGAGTGATTCCTCCTACATTCAAGCGAGTGGCTTGGTCGCGTCGAGTGGCATCCGCGATTAGTAGCGTCGAGTGGCATCCGCTACCCCCGGTCGAGTGGCATCCCAGGACTATCCCTAACCTTGCGGATCTCGGCCTGCATCAGGGACCCATCCTTCTTTTTGAAGAATTGGTTCTTTAAATCTATTTGGTTCTTCAATTTTGAAGAACCAAAAGTAGATTTGAAGAATGGATGTGATAAAAGGAGTGATAAAAAGGAGGATGGGTCCCTCCAAAAAGTACAACTTTTTGAAGAAAATGGGGTATAAATTACAAAATCCCCCCTTGTTATGTCAATTCGGTTCTTCATTTTGAAAAAAAATGAGTGGGATGGAGATGCTCTAAGGCAGGGTGTCCAATGCCAACCCACGAAGCAATTCAATGCCCTGACCCAACGATCAGCCTGCCAGCAACCAACGCCACTCGACAAAGCTTTTACCACTCAGAAAAGGTCAGATAAGATCATCAATCTTGAGTGACTCATCAGTCTGCCCGAAGTAAAGGAGAATGATCCTTCACAGATAAGATCTATTGTCTTATGTTATTCAAGTATGTTATTGCTTTATTTGGTGAATAATAAGGCAAATCTGATCGAGACCCGAAGGCTCCATAATTATTTCTCTGCCACACCATTACGAATTAGAATGGGTATGATCTTGTCAAACCCACCACTTGGATAAGTACAAAAGGGCATTCAACTCGTTATTCATCCACCAAATCCTTAAGTGGTCAGCGAGAAGGGAATACGCACGACCAAAAGTGTACAAGTGTATACATCTTTTTTAAGGTTACTCTTTTTCAGATTTAAAAAAACAAAACAAAAAAAGAAAGAAAAGAGTTATGTGTTGTAGCCTTAAGGACTTGGCGAATCAAGTGAAAGTTACTGTCAAGCGTAAAGTAAGAATGGGTACTTAGTTAAGCAAGTTGATCAGTCAACTCAAAGAGTTCCGAGGTAGAAGTCGTGAAATAGGTAAACTTATACATAGATGAAGTTGTGCATACCCACCTAGGTCTCCCTATATTAGTTAAGCATGGGTACTTAGTTAAGCAAGTTGATCAGTCAACTCAGACCATTGTTGTTGCTTAAAAAATACGATTATAATTTGGCTGCATGTTTAGACGGTCAGAATTCATGGGGGTTGAAGCTTATTTTGTTTCCTAGTTTGATGGACATATTTCACTCGAAGAGATTGGGAAAAATCGGTGTATATTTTTGTGAGAGAGTATCAACTTGCATTCTTAAGGCCGTGCATAGCTAGGCTTGTAAAACTAACGAGTGACCAGTAATTATCACTCGGTGCGTGATGGCTACTGCTATCACCCAGTTCATATATTGATCAATGCCTTGGCACAATCTCGATATTTGGATGTAAGAGACGAGTATCTGTTTGACATCCACAGTTTTTTCTCAAGTTCTTTTTCCTTTCAAGTAGAGTTTTGAGCTAGAAACAACTCCAACATGCGTTGAATCGTAAAGGTACACGCTGTTGATTTAATTAGAAGTTGTGGTTTTAAGTTCCACATACTCCCTGGGGTAGCGGATTTTTGTTCATTCCTACTTGTCAAAAAAGAATATGTACATATTGTTGATGCCTTATAGTCTTCTTGAAGTTTGATTTGATTCAGGATCGGTATTATTGCAGGTCTATGAGTTCAATAAAAGAGGCTTCCTCATCTCGTCATTGAAGACAGATTGGTTGATCTACGTCTGGGTGGAAATTTGTAGAAGTCTTTTCTTGACATTTTCTTTCATTTGTAACCAGACAAGTAAACAAGTTTTGGAATTTTTAGTAGTAGTTTTTATGTCTTTTTAGTAGTCCTTCCATACGAAGGCAGTGTATTTTGATGGTCGAATTTGAATGCAAATGATGGTGAATGAGTTGCAGTTGTATTCTGAATTTTGGATTCATCTGGTGATCTCATAGTGGTGGTGTCTAATAAAAAAGGTAAAATAATTTTAAGTGTGCTGTCGAAAGTGTTTCTACCAATGAATAACTATATAAGATACAGTGTAGAAGATAGCGTTCAGCGAACCTTGTCTTCAAAAATCAACTTAAAACAAGCATAAAACGCTATTGTTAGAATTCAGATTATAGCGTTCTACAAATGCTATTGTTAGAATTCAGATTATAGCGTTCCACGAATGCTATTGTAAAAACCTATGCATAGCATGCTTAAAACGTTATAATGGAATGAAAATTCATAGCATCCAGAAAATGCTATCGTTGGTATGGACTTTTTATAACAGGGGCTAAGAAAGCGTTCTTATGAGCATTATGTATTAGTTTCTATAGCGTTTTCTGCTTGCTATAAAACATGATTTTTGTTGTAGTGAGTTAAGGTTTTGAAGAGAAGTCCAAGTGTCCGTGGTAAGGCAAATTCGTTGGTCCTTAAGTGCTCTCTTTAAACCTTTCTTCGCATCTCAATACAATTGAATACAATCTTTCGCAATGGTAATTCTACATGGGATGTTTCCCCACTTTGGTTGCACCACTTGCATGAACTTTCTAAAACCTTGACCTTCAACAAAACTAAGCGGCAGTTCATCAATCAAAATCATTTCTGCCAAGGCCTTCCTACTTGCGTCCACACTAAAGGACCAACTTGTAAGCCTCTTACGTGCGTCAAACGATAGGATTTTTTTGCCTCTTATCCCCTTTCCTCTTGAGATTATACTCACTATTTTCATACTCTCTACATAACTTCTCAAAATGAGTTTTCATTGACGATGTCCCATTAGCATTCGTATCAGAAGCATATACTTGGCCACAATAATTGCAACTAGCCTTGGGCTTATAAATAATTTCACCGTTTTTCTTTGGAATTGTAGTAAAATGATCCCGTATGACAGAGATCTTCTTTTTAGATTTCGGATTATCAACATTAACCCCATCTTCCTCATTTGGTTCATTATCATCCACTACTATGGGTACTTCAGATGCATTGTCAACATTAACCACCGAATTCTCCATCTACAAAGAAAAAAATAGTCCAATTTCAATCACATCTAAGTATCTAACAGTCACTCAGGCAATGATAAAACAGTCCTGCCGCCGCCTGATAAAACTAAAAACTGCAAAATAAAAACGGTGCTGCCGCCTGAGAGTTCGTAGAGTTAAATTTAAGCTAGTTTTTTAAGGCACGAGAAATGGACCGAACTGAACCTTAATTTCATGCAACAAGCAACAACACAACAGATTTGACCTGAACAAGCAACACACAACAGCAACAACAGTCACAGAGTAATCACGACAGCAGAACTGAGCCTTAATTTCAAGCACAGATTTGACCTGTCTTATAAAAAAAAAAATTGAATAAGACACTGTTTTTTTAACCCTAATTTGAAATGGTGCAGAATAGGGCATGTCTTAACCCTAATCTGTTTAAAGATTGTACAAAAAAATAGTGGTAAAAAAAATATTAACCAAACGCAGAGAGAGAGTAAACATAGTCTCTCTCTCTCTCTCTCTCTCTCTCTCTCTCTCTCTCTCTCTCTCTCTCTCTCTCTCTCACACACAAACATCTGGACACACACAGTCCCGCACACGCACACACATAAACACACACAGTCACGCACACACGCAGAGAGAAAGAGAGAGAGGCGTAAACAGTAAACACGGTACCTGGACTCTGGATCAATCACCTGTGGGTGGCTCCATCTGAGGTCTGTAAGTGATTTGAAGAAGCTCTGAAAAAATGAGAGAAATCGAGAGTCAAAAGCTTTTAGGGTTCGTGTGTGTGAGAGAGAGACAGAATCAGAGAGAGAGAGAGAGAGGGGGGGGTACCGGGCTGTCGGCGACTCGTCGGTGAGTGGAGCGGTGGAGAGTGGAGACTAGTGACGATGAGGCAGAGAGAGAGAGTGAGAGGGTGATACATATATGTATATAGGCTTCAGGTCAGGGCTAGGAATTTGGGCAAAATCCAGACTTCTAACCGCTCATCCAACGGCTCTAATAAGACATGGCAATGAAAAAACTCGCGGATCTTGGGTTCTGGGTAAAATAAGTCACGGGTTGTGAAATGACCCGGGTTATAACACACGGGTCTCCCTCGGTTGCCAGACGATAGAGAGAGAAAGAGAGAGAGAGAAGAGAAACTAAGAAGAAGAAGATCGCACGACGCAGACTCCGAACGAATCGGCCACGACCGACAGGTCTCTCTCACTCTCTCGATTTATCTGACAAACCATAGTTTTTTTATAAACCCTTGATTTCATACGCTTGCTGCATTGGCTGGAGCTGCGGTCGTTGAGTATTATGACCACAGGACGGGAGCAAAGGAAGAACGTATTGCTAAATTTCTGGATTTGGAAGGAAATCCGCCTAAAAATTGAGGCAGCCAGGACTTACATTAAACGTAGATGAACGGATTAAGTTGTTTGGATCTTCATTGTAATCCAAGGAATTATTTGTGAGTTGTTGTTTTCATTTTGAAGGAATTATGATTTTGTTGCGCTCTGATGATGTAGCTTCAGAGTTTGCGGTGATGAATCTCTTCATGCAATGAGTATGAAAATGCCATATAAAGATGAATCTGGTGAAGTTTCTTTGGAATAGTGAATTGCTTAAAATTTTCGATTCCAGAGGATCGATTTCGTTTGCGTCTTCTTCGTTCGCGATTCCGTCTCTCTCTCTTCTTCGTCTTGTTCATTTTCTCTGTTTTACGAAGCCTGAAATGAGAAGTGGTTTGGCAGGGCTGGGTTTTGTTTTGACCCGTTTATAACCAGGATACTTGAATCGGGACTCATTTAACCCGAATTTAGACCCGCGAGTTGTCCCTTATTCCCCCAACCGTTGGATTATATCCAACGGCCACAGTTAGAAGTCCAGATTTTGCCCAAATTCCAGGAGCGCTGACCTGAAGCCTACTGATATATATATATATAGGTTCCACTTCTAGTCCGGACTCCGGACTTCCGGACCTCCGTGATCCGAGCATTTTTTTGACGATCCGATCCGTCCAATGTGTTCAGAAGGTGTTTTCAAGGGTCCACGCGGAAAATCTTCAAAAAAAAATACCGGGAAGGGCTTGATCCAAGCAGTTTTCGCAAAAAATATATATTTACAGTTTTTGCGAAAAATATTTAGATCAAGCACTTCCCGGTATTTTTTTTTGAAGATTTCCCGCGTGGACCCTTGAAAACACCTTCTGAACACATTGGACGGCTCGGATTTTCCAAAAATAATTTGCAACACAAAAAAATCACCTTTTTCTTATTAACGGGAGGGTTTGGACTAGAAAATTTCCCTATATATATATATATATACACACACACACTTATATCTAAACCTATATATATGATAGGCGCGTGGAAAACTTGCTTTTGAGGGCCTAAGTAGGGTGGTTTAGCATGTTAGACGTGCGTTTAAGCTTCATTTTCCATTGAATATGTGCACGTGGTGTTTCTGTGTGTTGAACGTATGTTGCAGATAATTGGGGGTTGTAGGTGCAATTTCGTGACATTAGGAGTACATGCACGTAGCCCGGAAGTGAGAAGCGGGCGGACTTTGCATGGAAGTGGTCGAAATCCGTCGGGAGCGCTACCCCATTTTGCTGGAGCGCTCAAATTGGGCACAAAAGGGTCCCAAAAACGAACAGAATGTCTTTGAGCGCTACACCAAAAGTGGTGTAGCGCTACCGGCGCGTTAAGGCTCAATGGTCAACAGAGGAACAAATGGTCAACGCACGCATGAAGGCAAGCGGTAGCGCTACCCAAATTTGCATGTAGCGCTACCAAGGCGGTTACGTGGCATACTAAACGCTGCCGTTCGGTCTTTCCGCGGAGAATTATTGGATTTTCGTTCGATTTTCGTTAGGATTATTAAGGTTTAGTATAAATACTTTTGTTTTAACCCAGATTAGGGTTCCACGAATTTTCCTTAGGTTTTGTGTTTTCAAGTTTTCGGCTACCGTTCTTCATTCAGCGTTCTACATTCAAGTTTCAGATTTTCAGAATTTCTGCTTGTGAATTGGTTTCGCGGATTGATAATCAAGTTCAAGTTTCTTTTCCTTTGCGATTTACGGTATCGTTTCCTATTATTTTCATATTTAATTCTCCAAGTATGCTTAGATCTAGGTTCAATTTGTTTTCTGCAATTATTACAATCATGAGTGAGTAGTCGCCTTGAGTGCGGCTGTGGGGCGAAGGCGCCTACGTATAGATTAATCAATATTTCACCTCGGGGCCGAATTAATTTAGTTTTCAAGCAATTTTGGGATCAAGAAACTTTTCTAACAAACAACCCAGGCATTACCGGAATTCGAATGCGCACGGAATCTGGTGACAGGTGGTGCGCATTTGTTAGGAAGCCTTTCTCGTATTCTAAAGTCAGTAAAAGGAGTAATTGTGGCCCAAGTAAATATCGGTTAGGCTAGGCGTGGACGCTGGGTTCCCTAAGCTGTGCTCTCTTTAATAATTTGCATTCAGTTCAATTAGCTTAGTGATTAGTTAATAAATCTCATAAAATCAAAGGGTGGCTACCTAAGAGCCAGTTAAAACTGCACTTTCACACTTTTGAGTCAAGCACTTAAGTCGTCTCTGTGGTTCGACTCCGGTACTTCCGGATTTATTGTGCTACACTGGTCGAAAGTCCTACGCTTGGGACGCTGTTTATTCGTCTTATTTTTAGTCACCTGGTCGGTCAAGCATTTTTTGCGCCGTTGCCGGGGACGGCAGCGAGTGTTTAAAAGTGTAGAGTCGTAGTTAATTTTGTCTTTTAGACGAGTCACCATAGGTCGGAAACAAGACCCTCTCTATTATCGCGACCCGACACATCGGTTAGTGAGAAGAGAACTGGAGTCAAGTCAGCCTGTGTTGTCTAGTTTTTCATCTTCTAGTTCAGAGTCAGACTTAGCTGAGCATCAGTCAGAGTCTATTCCCATTAGTGATTTTTATATAGAGTTGCCGTTTGAGTCAGTTAGCGTCAGTAATCCGCTTTTCCAGTCAGAGGTTGAGTCAGTTTCGGAGCTAGAATCAGAGATAGGCGAGATGGCAGACCAGCGATTAGTGCCTCAGCCGTCTTTGAGAGAACACCTTCATCCCGAGAGGACCACTCCTCTCGGACCCATTGTGTTCCCTTGAGAGACACAAGAGGCACGCAATACCTTTACGGTCAAACCAGGTGTCCTTAACAGTCTCCCTAACTTCTATGGGAGAGAGTGCGATGATCCTTATGAGCATGTGCGGACATTCGAGGGATTGGTGCGCAACCTTGCGTCCAATACCCAATATGAGAACGCGTGCCTAAAGCTGTTTGAGGCGACATTGAAAGATGGCGCACTCATTTGGTTTCGATTACAGAAGTCTCAATCTTTTACCACCTGGGCACAAGTGCGTGACGACTTTTATAGGAAGTATTTTTCTGAGGCTAAAACTAAGAGTTTCAGGCGTCAAATCCAAGGGTTTAGACAGGAGAGAGGTGAGTCATTTCTCAAAGCCTGGGAGCGTTTCAAGGAATTGCTCCTCAAATTACCACATCATGGCTTTGAGAGAATCCAACTGGTCGAATTCTTTCATCTGGGTCTCAACGCTGAGACAGTCCAGCACATAGAGTACTCTTGCAAAGGGGACGATTTCTTGTCCAAAAATGCAGATGAGGGGTGGGATTTCTTAGATGACCTAGCTGATAGGCAGAGAGCTTTAGAACCATCCGACTATGAGCGAGCCGGACCTTCTGGGTCCAACGTTATTCCCGTCACCATTCGTGACCAGCGACTTCAGGCTCAGGTTGAGAAAATGGCTCAGAGATTAGAAGAATTAGAGGTGAGACAGACTTGTCCAGTCAATGAGGTGAGCGTAGAGGAAGTCTGTGTGTGGTGTGAATGTAAAGGGCACACCGCAACCGCTTGCCCTGGGTTCCTAGCAGCCAAGGGGGCAAGTCAGTACAATCAGGAAGAGGTCAATGCACTTAGGGCTTGGGATCCTTTTTCGAACACTTATAATCTGGGATGGAGAGACCATCCTAACCTTGGGTGGTCAGATTCAAGAACTGGAGGTGGAGGTCAAGCGCAACCCCTTGCGCTGCCTCCGCCGCAGCAATTCCCACAGCCCCAATCGTTCGGGCCCCCGCGCAGGCCAAGTCATTCCATATCACTACCAAAGAATATGCGGTAGGGGGCGTCCATCCACTCGTGGTCCGCCCCCGAGTTTATTCACGAATGACTGCACGTGAGCATAAGCTGAGGATAATGTCAATTCCATGATGCGATCCCGGATGACTTTTCGGGCCAAACGAGACAAAGAAATAGGAGCCCTTACGACCCGGGATGTCTCAACTCACCTGCACGTTCTTAGTCAAATGCAACAGGAAAGGGGTAGGTTTCCGGCCCATGGTAGTACGGGGGAGCCCATTATTTGGGAAATTCTTCAGTCCGAATGTTCGTAGTCAGAATCAGGAGGAGGCCAAATCGGTCACCATTCTCAGAAATGGGAAGGAGATCGACAAGACCATCCCACCAAAGCAGCAACCAGCCCCACCACTGGAGCCGATTGATGCACCTAGAGCAAATCCTGAGCGTGTTGAGAAGTCACCTGATGTGGTGGTGCCTGCTGATGCGGCCCCCACAACTCAGACACCGCCAGCGGTACCACTAGCTCCATTTCCCCAAAGGCTGGCGGTGAAGCCTAAGCAGAACATGAACCATAAGATGCTAGAACTTTTTAAGAGGGTGCAATTCCCTATTACTTTAATGGAGGCAATTGAGTCTTTCCCACAGTGTGCGAAGGTTCTGAAGGACCTTTGCACGACTAAGCGCAAGAATCAGAACAACGTGGTTCTGACAGAGCAAGTGAGCTCCATCCTTCAGACTGAGATTCCTGCCAAGTGCAAGGATCCAGGATGTCCCACCATACCCATAGCAATTGCAGGGCAGACGTTCGATAAGGCATCGTTGGATTTGGGAGCGAGTGTCAATTTGCTCCCCTATTCAGCATTTTTGAGATTGGGTCTTAGGAATCTTAGAGAGACTCCCGTCACACTCCAGTTGGCAGACCGGAGTGTTAGGGTTCCGAAAGGGGTGGTGGAAGATGTATTAATTCGGGTGGGCGAGTTCCAATTTCCCGCGGACTTCATTGTCCTTGATATTAGCCCAGGTCCCGAGGTTTTAGAAAAGACTCCCATCATTCTAGGTCGTCCTTTCTTAGTCACCTCCAATGCCGTCATGAACTGCAAAACTGGCAAGGTCCAGTTATCTGTTGGCGAGGATAGGATGGAGGTGGATGTTTACAGTGTTAGCACTTTAGGCGAGGATGATGAGGAGTCAGAGGAGCTGTGTCTGATAGACACACTCATTCAGGAGCACATCGATACAGTCCTGTATAAGGACCCTCTGGAGGTGGCTCTTACCACTGAGGAGGTATCATTTTTAGAGTCAACAGAGGTAGGCACTTTCCGTGATATGTTAGAAGTTGAGGATGAATGCGAGGATTTATGTGGGGTCGCTCATGACCTAATGTTAGAGCCTTTGGGCAACCCTCCGCCCAAGGTTCTTCCGTCTTTGGTCTAGCCGCCTAAACCAGAGTTAAAACCTCTCCCGGACACGCTCAAGTATGCCTTTTTGAAGGACAATGATACTTATCCGGTAGTGATTTCCTCAACCCTTGAGGAAGATCAAGAGAGGAAGCTGCTTGACCTGCTGAGAGAGCACATAGGCGCGCTTGGTTGGACCATAGCTGATCTGTATGGTATAAGCCCCACGGTGTGTAGACACCAAATCATTCTTGAGGATAGTGTTAAGCCGTCTAGACAGCCCCAGAGGCGCTTGAACCCAAACATGAAAGAGGTGGTACGGGCTGAGGTGCTTAAGCTTTTAGATGCGGGTATTATATACCCGATTGCCCATAGTGAGTGGGTAAGCCCAGTACAGGTTGTGCCTAAGAAAGCTGGGGTTACAGTAGTGACCAATGAGCAAGGTGAGTTAGTGCCGACTAGGATTCCTACAGGTTGGCGAGTTTGCATCGATTACCGGAAGCTCAATGCGAGCACTCGGAAAGACCACTTCCCTCTCCCTTTCATTGATCAAATTTTGGAGAGGGTGGCTGGTCGAGCCTTCTATTGTTTTCTAGATGGGTACTCAGGGTACAACCAGATAGAGGTCGCGTTAGAGGACCAGGAAAAGACCACTTTCACGTGTCCGTATGGTACATATGCTTACCGTCGCATGCCCTTTGGGTTGTGCAATGCACCTGGTACCTTTTCCAGGTGTATGATGGGGATTTTTAGTGACATGATTGAGCAGATTGTAGAGGTGTTTATGGATGATTTCTCGGTCTTCGGGGACTCATTCGATGGATGCCTCGAGAATTTAGGCAAGGTCTTGCAGAGGTGCGAGGAGAAGCACTTAGTGCTAAATTGGGAGAAGTGCCACTTCATGGTGACCCAAGGGATTGTGCTAGGGCACATTGTGTCCTCCAAGGGTATTGAGGTGGACAAAGCTAAGATAGACTTGATCCGTAATCTTCCTACCCCTAAGTCTGTCAAAGATGTGCGTTCATTTCTTGGACACGCTGGTTTTTACCGGCGGTTCATTAAAGATTTTAGTGCTATCTCCCGTCCATTGTGTCAACTGTTGGCAAAGGACGCACCATTTTTGTGGTCCGAGGCATGTGAGGGGGCATTCTTAAAGTTGAAGCAGAGTCTTACTACTCCGCCAATCGTGCAATCCCCTGATTGGAGTCTTCCCTTCGAGTTGATGTGTGATGCTTCTGACTATGAGTCGGAGCTGTTTTAGGACAGAGGAGAGGAAAAGACCCATGTGTGATCTACTATGCGAGCAAGACACTCAATGAGGCACAAATGAATTACACCACCACTAAGAAAGAGTTGCTAGCTGTAGTGTTTGCTTTAGATAAATTTCGGTCCTATCTGGTGGGCTCGCAGATCACGGTGTTTACCGATCATGCAGCCCTGAAGTACTTGATGACCAAACAGGATGCGAAAGCTCGCCTTATCCGGTGGATTCTGCTTCTGCAAGAATTCCACCTTGTCATTAAGGATAAGAAGGGGGTCGAGAATGTAGTGGCCGACCACCTGTCTCGTCTAGAGTTTGAGGACCCCACCTCTGATCTTCCCATTAGAGATTCTTTCCCAGATGAGCAGTTATTCGCTGCTAATGAGTGCCCATGGTATGCTGATATCGCCAATTATTTGGTGACTGGGCAAGATTCTTTCTCATTGGTCTACCCAAGAGAAGCAGCGATTTTTGAGGAGTGTCCGCCAGTACATATTTGATGACCTTTACTTGTTCAAATACTGTGCGGACCAGATTGTGCGTAGATGTGTCCCCGAGTCTGACCAGCAGGGAGTCATAGAGTTTTGCCATAGTGAGGCGTGTGGGGGTCACTTCTCTGTGAAGAAGACCACCGCCAAGATTTTACAGTGTGGGTTCTGGTGGCCCGATATGTTCAAGGGGGTCCACTTGTTTTGTAGGTCATGTGACCGTTGCCAAAAGCTTGGCAAGTTGTCTGCACGTCATGAGATGCCCCTCAGGCCTATTCTTGTGCTAGAGGTATTTGATTGTTGGGGCATCGACTTTATGGGCCCATTTCCTATGTCTCATGGTTATGAGTACATCCTTTTGGCGGTGGACTATGTGTCGAAGTGGGTGGAAGCGATTCCCACTAAGTCTATGGAGTCGAAAGTTGTGCTAGAGTTTCTCAAAGCTAACATTCTGTCGAGGTTTGGCGTGCCACGCGCCATTATCTCGGATCAGGGCACGCATTTCACGAGTCGGTCATTTGAGAAATTGATGGGGGAGTTTCACGTTACCCATAAGGTATCTACGTCGTACCACCCCCAAACTAATGGGCAGGCCGAGTTGGCAAATAGGGAGATTAAGAGAATTCTAGAGAAGACCGTAGGTGTGACTAGGAAGGATTGGTCCACTAGGTTGAATAATGCGTTGTGGGCTTACCGCACTGCTTACAAGACCGTGTTGGGTGCCTCACCCTACCGGCTCGTTTACGGTAAGGCCTGCCACCTGCCTGTCGAGTTAGAGAAGAAGGCCTATTGGGCCATTCAGAAAGTCAACTCTAGTTTGATTGAGGCGGGTGAGCATAGGAAATTGCAATTGAGTGAACTTGAGGAGCTTAGGAATGACGCGTATGAGAACGCTAGTATCTATAAGGCGAAGGTTAAGGCGTACCATGATAAGAATATTCAGCGCAAAACCTTTAGGGCTGGTCAGAAAGTGTTACTCTATAATTCGCGTCTTCATATATTTCCAGGTAAGTTGCGGTCCCGTTGGGATGGTCCCTACATAGTAACCAATGTATACCCAAATGGTTCAGTCGATGTCCGTGACCCTAAAGATGATCATGTGTTCAAAGTTAACGGGCAGCGTCTCAAACCTTATTTGGAATTTTTGGAGGTAGGCGAACCTGATGAGGAGTTGGTCGATCCTGTTTATTCGGACGACCCAGTTGTGTAGGCGTTTTCCACCTTGTTTTGACGGGTAGCTCACGCGTACCACGCTCTTCATTGAGTGTGGACCCGACTCCTATTATTAGGGGTACCCATCATTGACTTGGGTTTCCATTGCTTCGCACGCCGCTATCAAAAGAAGGATCGTGTGCCCAGCCCCGGTTAGTAAGGGCGATTGTGTATTGTCGTGTCTGTTTTAATTTTTTTTTTAAAAACACGGTCCGGTATAGCCACCTAATTTCTAGCCTTAAATTTGTGTATCTGGGTTTCTAACAATCTTATTGCCGTGTCTCGGATGGTCATAAAAGACGATTGATTCTGATTTCTTTAAGGAAAAACCTTGAGAAATTTAACATGTTGAGTCATGACTTACCCGGGATTGTTATGATGACCTTCTCTACGCACATTTAAGTGAGCAAATTAGGGAGAAAAGTAGTACCCGTACCTTTCACGTGACGAAAGTGGTGGTGTTCGTTATTTCCTTTATTTTATTTGTTGTGGCCCGGCTTTCAAATGCGGGCAGTACTGACATCATTTGTTGCCTAGTAGGTAGTTGGTTCTTGCGTTTTTTGCAGGCATAGATCCTGGGAGCGGCTCTGATGACGACCAGCGACAATGGTGGCAAATTCCCCATAAATCGGCCGGGGTCGTGATGGTTGGCTGCCATCCGTCGGTCCATCTCTTTTCCCTTGTTATTCTATTTTTATGTTTTGTCTTCATGCTCTGAGGACAGAGCAATTTTCAAGTAGGGGGAAGGGGTGTACTTTGTACACGTTTGGGTTGTTTTGAGCGTTGCTAGTAGTTTAGGGGTCATTGTTAAATTTTTGGTTAATTTTTTAGTCTGGGAGATACGATCGTTATGCTTGTTTGTATGAGTTAGGTGAGCATGCTAGATTCTGGTCTCGTTTATTGCCTGTTTAACTTGTTCACATGCATATATCGGACATCCATGTTTGAATAGTTTCCACACCATAAACAGATTTGAGTAGGTGTTTCCACGTTGTGCACAGTATGTCCTTAAAGCATCCCATGTTTCATTGTCTTCACTTTCCGCATTCGCATAAAATAGTAGGCGTTTGTACCACAGATAATGATTTAAATATTTCATATGCATGTGAGAGAGTGGGTGACGTGTTTAGGGGATGAAACAAGGCCATTTTTGCATGATTAGACCACTAAATATGTTCCATTGATCCATGTTAAACCAGTCTGTGTCAGTTCCTGTGTCAAACTTAGGGAACCGGTGTTTGAATGGTGTGTCAGTATGGTGGTCCAACTCTGTTCAAATCTTTAGAGACCTGAATCAATGAACGTTGTGGTTAAGGAAGAATTTGGAATGTTGCTTGTGGATGCCATGGTCTTGAGAAACCTTTAACCTTAAACCTTAAGCCCCGAACCCCTATTTTGAAAAACCCAATTCTGTTTCCTACTAATGAATTCCCATTTACGAAAGAGAAGAATGAATTTTCGGTGATTTTCGGCTGCATTCCTCAAAAAAAAAAAAAAAAATAGCCGCTCGGTAGCGCTACACCAAAAATGGTGTAGCGCTACAAAGTGTTCTGCCCGAAAAATGTTGCGGCCTAAAACGCGAATCTCTCTCTCTCTCCCCCATTTTTCTTCTTCTTCTCCATTCTTCTTCTTCTTCTTCCGCCCAAACCTCCATTACCACCCAAAACCCTAAACTTTGACCTTCCATAACTCCCTCAAACCTTCACCAATCTCCACCAAAATTTGCAAAAACACTCCTTTCACTCTCCTCTACCATTATACCCAAACCGAATTTCTTCTAACCCACTAAAATTCCCAGATCAGAAAACCCGATTTTTCAAACCAAAAACCCTCAAGACATGGCATCTAAAAGGCAACACATTGGTAGAGGGAAGGCAGTAGCGGGGTCTTCGAGTGGAGTGGAGGAAATTCAGCCGGTCCGGGCCAAACGTAGGGACCGGGACCAAATAGACAGAGATAATCAGGCGAAGTGGGAGGCCTCGATCAAGCAGAGAGGGGTGAAGAACGAGAGGCATATAATAGATGATGGTTTATGGCCTGAGGACTTCCCGCCATTCCAAGCCATTCGGGATCAAGGTATGAGTTTCTGGTTCGAACCTAATCCCGGTTACAATAATGCTTTAGTTGAAGAGTTTTATAAGAACATGACTGCTCCGGAGCCGGGTTCCTTTTTGACTCCGGAGGCACGGATTATCTCCAAAATTGGCAATACCCCAGTATTTATTGATGCCAGAGAGATAGCCCTTGCTTGGGGGTATGTGAGGCCTACGAGGGCCATAAGCTACCCGAGGCCGGAGTCGGCTTTCAATGATGATGAGGTGAACGGTTATTTGTATGATGATAGGAGGAATGCTAGGAACCCTCACTGGCCCGGTAGGCTCACACAGGATTATCGGTTTATGAACCAGGTGGTATGTTATAATCTGTATCCCAGGGGTAAGGAGGGTGCACCCCAGAAATATGTGGGGAATTTGATGTTTGCGTTTATGGAAGAAACTACTATTTGTGATTGGGCTCTGTTCGTATTTGGACAGATGTGTGATTTTAGGGATGCCCCTACCTCGTTGAGGATGCCCCTACCTCGTTGAGGATGCCCTTCCCGTGTTTAGTAAGTAAGATTCTAAGGAGTAAGATTGCTCTGGCTCGGAAATACCTTGGAAATGACCCCTTGAACCCCAGGGATATGGATTCCTCCGTCCTTACGCGCAGTAGGGCCCAGTTGAGAGCAATTGGGGGATCGTTACTTACTCCTCCGCCACCCAGTGCTAGCACTAAGACTTGGCTTGAGAAGATTTTCGGGTGTATTACGGGTTTAGCGAGGAGTAACCAGAAGTTGAAGAGGGGACAAGCGCAGATTATGAGGGATCAATCGGATTTGAGGGATAGACATCTCCATCTGGAGGCGCAAGTTACTGGGCAGAATCCGGGGCCTTTTCAACCTAGACAGTGGCCACCATTGGAGGTGAGCGATGACTTCGGCGATGCACCTTTGGAGGAGGAGCATTCTGATGCAGGGATTGGTGAGGAGGACTGAGCACGGAGTTGGACACGAGTTGGATTGGTGGTGTTAGTTTTATGTTTTGCTATTTCATGTGTTTGAGTTGTTGGGAACTATGACATTTTATGTGTTTGTTTATGTCGGTGGTTGGACCGTGTGTGTGGTCGGTGGTTGTGTCGAACTTAATTCGTGGTGTTTTGTGTAGTATGATGTTATGGTATTAGTTGTTATTATGTGATGTTCGTGTTTGTGTTATCTGTGTTGGTGACGGCCAGTCTGGGTAGATTGACCATGAGCTTCTATAGGCCATCACCCTTTGCATGTTCCCCTTTATCTTGTTAGCCGCGGTCATTACAAGCCTAACGAAGCCCTTAGTTGACCCGATGCACGTCGTTTGACTCTCCTGCATGCATGTGGTATATTTAGATTATGAATGTGTGGTATCTTGATTATTGAGCTTCCATTGCATATCTTGGCGTTGCGTTGACTGGCACGTGGTGATTTGTTTCAATCCACGGTGTTCGCCAGGTGCCTCACATGGGATGTAGAGTGTTTCAGTGAGTATGAGTGATGCTGTGTCACGTGGGAGCATTCTATTTTAAACCTTGTTGAGGAATGGAATTATTCGAGTTTTGGTTGGAGCATGCATGTGACCGAGTTGTGGGAAATAGAGAGATGATACTCGAATTGTTCATTTAATTTTGTACACGTTGCATAACCCTCGTATCCCTTATTGAGTCGTTGTGTTGTTTTTATTCTTTTCGTTTCGTTCGTTACTAGGGACTAGCAACGCTCAAGTTGGGGGATGTGATAGGCGCGTGGAAAACTTGCTTTTGAGGGCCTAAGTAGGGTGGTTTAGCATGTTAGATGTGCGTTTAAGCTTCATTTTCCATTGAATATGTGCACGTGGTGTTTCTGTGTGTTGAACGTATGTTGCAGATAATTGGGGGTTGTAGGTGCAATTTCGTGACATTAGGAGTACATGCACGTAGCCCGGAAGTGAGAAGCGGGCGGACTTTGCATGGAAGTGGTCGAAATCCGTCGGGAGCGCTACCCCATTTTGCTGGAGCGCTCAAATTGGGCACAAAAGGGTCCCAAAAACGAACAGAATGTCTTTGAGCGCTACACCAAAAGTGGTGTAGCGCTACCGGCGCGTTAAGGCTCAATGGTCAACAGAGGAACAAATGGTCAACGCACGCATGAAGGCAAGCGGTAGCGCTACCCAAATTTGCATGTAGCGCTACCGAGGCGGTTACGTGGCATACTAAACGCTGCCGTTCGGTCTTTCCGCGGAGAATTATTGGATTTTCGTTCGATTTTCGTTAGGATTATTAAGGTTTAGTATAAATACTTTTGTTTTAACCCAGATTAGGGTTCCACGAATTTTCCTTAGGTTTTGTGTTTTCAAGTTTTCGGCTACCGTTCTTCATTCAGCGTTCTACATTCAAGTTTCAGATTTTCAGAATTTCTGCTTGTGAATTGGTTTCGCGGATTGATAATCAAGTTCAGGTTTCTTTTCCTTTGCGATTTACGGTATCGTTTCCTATTATTTTCATATTTAATTCTCCAAGTATGCTTAGATCTAGGTTCAATTTGTTTTCTGCAATTATTACAATCATGAGTGAGTAGTCGCCTTGAGTGCGGCTGTGGGGCGAAGGCGCCTACGTATAGACTAATCAATATTTCACCTCGGGGCCGAATTAATTTAGTTTTCAAGCAATTTTGGGATCAAGAAACTTTTCTAACAAACAACCCAGGCATTACCGGAATTCGAATGCGCACGGAATCTGGTGACAGGTGGTGCGCATTTGTTAGGAAGCCTTTCTCGTATTCTAAAGTCAGTAAAATGAGTAATTGTGGCCCAAGTAAATATCGGTTAGGCTAGGCGTGGACGCTGGGTTCCCTAAGCTGTGCTCTCTTTAATAATTTGCATTCAGTTCAATTAGCTTAGTGATTAGTTAATAAATCTCATAAAATCAAAGGGTGGCTACCTAAGAGCCAGTTAAAACTGCACTTTCACACTTTTGAGTCAAGCACTTAAGTCGTCTCTGTGGTTCGACTCCGGTACTTCCGGATTTATTGTGCTACACTGGTCGAAAGTCCTACGCTTGGGACACTGTTTATTCGTCTTATTTTTAGTCACCTGGTCGGTCAAGCAATATATAAGAACACAAATGGCTTGCCACATTTTTCCATTTTTGGATCAAAATGCCATTGGTTTTGGATTTGGTCGTGTTTTGTTGATGGGGTTAGTTTGGTCTTCGCAAAATTTAAAAACCTTCTGCATTTTTTGGTTCCCTCAAGATCCCACAAATTAAGGGATCTCATCTGTATTATTTTGCAAGAGTTCTATACCTTTTGCTTTGTGAAAAAGATTTTGGGTACCAAAATACAGTATTTTCTGGACTTGGGGTTGCTGATGTGCAGAGCTGTGCAGCTGCAGCCTCTGCACAGCAGCTGCTGCGCACAATCATAGCCGTCTGTTGCTTGGATGAACGGCCTGGATTTCAAACAAAAGAGAAGAATTGTTCGCGTGAACAATTTGTTTTCAATTTGAACCGTTAAAAGCACTTGTGGACGGCTGATGATTATGCAGCTGCTCCTGCACAACATCAACCCCGCGTCCGTATTTTCTTTCCCTTATTTCCTTCTTTTCCCTATTTGACTCACCAACCCTACTCTCTCTTGTACTTATCAAAAAAATCCCAAGAAAACAGGTACGAAAGTCTGGCTTAGAAGGAAAAAAATAGGTACCCAAGCCTTGCTTTTCCCAAATTTAAGGGATAATCGTACAAAGTACAAACATCACAGGAAATTATAAAAAGCAGCGGTCTGTCGCTCTCTCTCTCTCTCTCTCTCTCTCAAGAAAATCAAATGGCAAATTAGTTCAAACTGGGCGATTGACAATCAAGAAACCTTTGTTCACAAAATCAAGCCTAAGAACCAGGCGAATCATGGTAAGAAAAACTGTTTCCTCACCTTTAACTCACTTATCCTCCTTTTCCAGTATTTTTCTGGGATTTTCTTAAAATGGGTTTTGAACTATTGCTCTGTTTTGTTTTACTGATGAGGACTCGGACTTGTCATACAATACAAGCTTCACGCAGATTCCCACGAGAGTGAATGCAATATGTATTGCTTAGAATAGTGTTGTAATGGTCCTCTCTTTCTTAACTACCACAAGGACCACCGCGCCATTAGGTTTGTTAATAAATTTAAATGTATTGATTTATCTGGGGTTTTTTTTCCCCTTAATTTTGGCGTCTGGGTTTGGCCTATTTTTGTCTACCTTTCTTTTATGCAGCTCGTGCGTCAGGTAGCAAATTGGATGCTTCCTCAACTGAAGATAATGGAATCATAGCTATTCATCTAAATCAGATCAAGTGTTGGTCCTTTTGCTCTCCTAATACTAATATTTGAGGAGCTTAGCAATTTAGTGCTTGCTTCGGTTAGTTTTTATTCCCTCCCCTGTTTTCTAGCATCACTTCTTGTCTTGCTATAACATTTTGTGTGATTTCGAACCCTTTTGGTATTTGTAGTTACATGACTTAATTGATCCTACCGTTTGAATTATGCATTAATAGCTGCTTAACATTCTACAATTTTCTTTCGAGTGATTCCCACACCCCTTTGTCTAAGTGAGTAGTTTAGAGTTGGTCTAGAGCTTTTCCTTTAGCATTGTCATTCATTCGTAAGGTGTTTCAATCTATGGTTTCAGACACATGCCTAGCAAGAGGAACCAAACGTAAACTGAGGCAGCGCACCCTTCATCAGCTAAACTTCTCTTCACAGTCAAAAGTTGAAATTCAATCAAGCGAGTCAGATCAAGTAGGAGTTAATGTTGTTCATCTTAAAAGCACTGAATGGTGCTTTTTGTTAGGTTGGTTATGCAGAATCTGGATGCTGCAAAATGCTTGGTTTTATCCCTCGAGAGTTGGCTCAATATATGTCTACTTTAAGGGATAAGTACTGCTTGAGTTTTGAGGTAATTTGTCTATCTTTTTTCCTAGAGGAAAAGAATATCTGTTCATTCTATCCATTTTTGTTTTTAATTATTATTCCTCATATCTCTCTCCTTCCCTGTTATCTTGTGTCATGGTTGAAACAAAGTTGACCCAGTGATTTATGGTGGATAATTCGTGGCTTAATGTAAACAGTTTAAATGTGATTTCCATTGATGTAAATAGCCTAATATTCCCATATAATTCAATCTCCAGAATTGTGGGGTCCATTGAAATGCACCTTATGCGTGGGTGCCGTCGTTGTTAAGACATTCTCAAAATTAGTGAGAAAGTTGTAGTCCTTCGGGCTTTGTCTTTGTGGATGTAGGCTAAGCTTAACCAAGTTAGAAGAAATTTTGGAATATACAAATATAGATATAGCTGTATATATGTCGACACAGCCCAAGCTGAATTTTTTTTTAAGCATAAACTTCCTTTTACAATGAAATGATCACCGTGTGTTTTTTCACCTAAAAGATCTGTATGACTGGGATCGATGTAGTTTGCTTTTAGGTTTTTTCCCCCCTTGGGGAAAGTAGTTGTACCTTAAATGTTTTAATCAAAGTGTTGTGCTACATATGTTAAAACAGACAAATGCCTGAATCAACATCCTATTTGCGGAATTGAGGACGTTTACTGATACTGGATGAAAAGGAAGAGTAAGAAATTAGGACTTTTGTCATGCAAGTAGTACAAGTGGTAGGAAAGTAGAATGATCATAGGGTTGTAGATGATAGGTTATTATTGCAATCCTTTGCACTGTTAGGAATGTGTAATGTAATGCGTTGATAGTGGAATCTAAAATTTGGTTGATGATGTGTTAATATGTTACATGTCATTTTTGTGGTGCAGTGCAATGTTGATTAGTGACCCTTTTGTGGGATGGGCTTATCTTAGGCATCCACGTCACTTGTCTGCCAATGGAGGCTTTTATTATGTCTATACTGCTGGTGCCAAGAACATATTTTGTTGCTCCAAACTCATGAATGTTTGTTGTATGCTTCCTTCTTCCCTTTTTTTTTTTTTTTTTTCTCTGTTTTTCCAATCAGTAATATGAGCTCTTTTGGCCCATATCAGTTTATTAGTTTTGATTTTCCCGTTTTCCTGAAATCTTAATACATGTATGTGTTTGAAGTTGTTGATTATGAGTTCCAGCGTGGGTGGGGGTGATTTCTGTAGAGCTCAAGTATTGAATTTTAAGTGTAAGCTGATCTTTGGCTGCAAATGAGAATGGCGTTTTCATACAATAATGTTTGGTGAGAATGATGAAGAAATATATGAGTAAGTGCTGCTGTTCTTTTTGCAGGGTCACTACCACCATCACGTCGAAGACCGCTCCTTGGCAACTTCTTTAGTAATCTTTTTTCAAAAGGACGCAATATCCTTCTGCTCATTCCATGTGCCAAGGCTTCCCTTAGGAACAAAATGGTATGTGGGTCTTTGCTATGTCTGTTTTCTGTTTACTGAGGTGGGTTTCGACTAGCAACTTTATTGGAAGGATTTTTCCTGCCATCACATTTTTTTTTTTGTCAGGCAACTCGCCAACTCCTTAAGGCAATCTATAATGTTGGAACCCCATTCTTGTTGTTTCCTTTTGTGTGATCATTCTTTCTTTGTTTTTATCAAACTAATGAAAGAGACGTCTTATATGACTTTATGTTTATTTATCTTGTCAGGTGGATCCGTTTCTGCATTTAGTTGGCGATTGCAAGTTTGAGGCTAATGCTACTGTAACTCACCATTACAAAATTGTTCTTGGATCTAAAGAAGACGATACTTCTGCTTCAAGGTTTGTTTCTGAAATAAAAATTCCTGAGGACGAGTAGCGAACCCCTGGTATCTGTGATAGTGAAGAGTTTGTGTGACATCTCGACTTTTTCTTTTTAAAAAAAAATAATAAATAAATAAATAATAAATTTGATGCAAATAATCGATTCTTTTATTTTTCTCTTTTAAATGCCTTTCTAATAAATGAATAAAAATACTTTTTATTTCAAACTTCTTATTTTTGAGGCTACTGATCTAATATTTTGTATTACATTAATTTTCCGTTATATATACCTATAGATATAATTGTTCGTGTGTGAGAGAATTTTATGGGTAGTGGGAGAGTGGGCTTTATTATTTGCATATAAGTTAGATAGTCTTTTATTGTTAAAGTAGGGTTTTATAAGTTGTAAACTGCAGCCATATGAGAGAGAGGGAGAGAGAGAGAACGCACAACGGCGGTTGAATTAAGGTCATTACACTTCTTCGTTGATGTAGAAATCTTCTATATTTTCCTTTTATTAGTCGACATTAGGTACATGGAATACTCGGGGCTGAATTCATAAAAGCAGAGGTCGGTTATTGAGACTAATTGAGTGCATACTCGAGAGACGTGTGGCGGTGTGCTTCTGTACGTGTTATTCTCCTAGTGTGGGTTTGATTGGGGGGACTTGGCTGGAGTAATGAATATGGGGTCTTAGTTTGATCTAGTTAACAATTGTTTATAAGTTTACTACTAGTATGAGGTCAGTTTTATTTTAAATAGTTTGGACAATAGGCTATTTTATTACTTATCATATGGTTGATTATGGTTTTTGCACACTTTAATTCAGATTAGCAATTACTCCGAGCATCGCATTTTGTGATCAATCGTTCCGGTCAAGGTGAGTGGTTAAGCATGTGATCCCTTCATTTGGAATCCTCTTGAGCCTATCAATTTCTTGACAAATTCTTTTGTTCATTGTGATGGATAAATGTTACCTTATTCGTGGAATATTTATTGACAATTGACGTACCCTTTGGCATACAAGGTTAATGGAAATACTTGTTGTGATTGGTTGATATTAATTTTCATGTTTGCTCTTTCCGTGATATCTCCGTTTGTCGTTGTTCTTATGTGATTGGGACCATGTATTATATTTGTGAAAGTCCAAGGAAAAGACCCGGGCGCCATCCTGTGGTGACTTTGGCCACTAGGGAAAAGACTTGTGAAATACCCTGTGACTCTAGTGCTCAACGGATAGGGAAAAGACTTGTGAAATACCCTGTGACTCTAGTGCTCAACGGATAGGGAAAAGACTTGTGAAATACCCTGTGACCCTACTCCGGATCGGCTCAGGGAAAAGACTTAGGCGCCATCCTGAGGTGACTCTAAGTTCGGTGTTGGATCCAACGGGCTAAACCTTGAGAAAATATTTGGCTTTTGGCAATGGTTATTATTATTATGGTTCCCACATAATTTGAGACTCCAATTTATTGTTGTTTGTCATTCTGGAATTCTTGGACAGGCTGATTGGTTCAACGCATGTTTTGGTGAATCGATTATTGTTCTTGTTATTCGCTAATCAGATATTCATCTCTTTCATACTACTTGTTAAGCCACCGACCCTTGGTTATTTGAAACCGTTTCTTTGGAGCTCTCACTATCGTTCTTTGATATGTATGCCACGTTGTATCCTAAACCCATAGCATGCTTAACTACTCATTGAGCTGTGAGCTGACGGATTTATTCCACATTCTTTTCAGGTTAGTTCGTGGAGCATCGTAGTGAACTCTGAGACAGTGTCGGGGCCCACTGTTTGGACCTCTAGGGCATTCGCATTATCACTTTCTTTTAGTTATGTTAACAGTTTCCTCGCATTTGTTTCTTTAGAATTTTTGTTAATAAATTTGGAGTATGGAGAATTTGGGATATTGTTCACTGGCTACAAAATGTTGGTTTTGGTTTCCAATTTAATTTTATTATTCAGGATTCAATCTAATTATTTTGGGTTGTATAAATTATTTTTGTTTAGGCTTCGTGTTCCAGGAATTTTCTCCTAGTTCACGGCCGGTCATGTTTCCCAATTTGGGGCGTGACAGTTTGGAAAATTCATCAAAGGTAAATCTCCATGATTACCATTTAAGCCTCAAGAAATTCTGTTTCTTAAAGCTTAAATTATGATTTTTTGTACTTTAAATGCTATAATGACACGAAAATTTGTTTTGCTCTCCGTTGTATATTACAAGGGAGCAATTGTTGAACAAGTCGTCTGTTAAGGGAGCAATTGCTGAACGATTTTGTGCATGATGCTGTGTGTCCTCTGGGAGCCTAGCTAGTTGATGGATGCTCCACGAACAATACATCAGTTAGATCTAAATGAGAATTACTCTACGGAGGAAGTAATGGCTGAACACTACCTCCAAAATTTACCATTTGAAAATGAGGATTCAGTTTGATCACTTTCAATTTTTTGAAATGCGGGCCAGTCCACTTTTTTCAGTAGATGATGATGATGCTCTATATTCATTTGGAAGTCAATCGAAGCATAAATCGGAGCATGCCATTGAAACCTTTGATCTCTCGAGTGTCAATCAACTTCTAGAATTGCTACATTTTCATTGCATGTTTCATTTTTTTTTATTTTTAAATTGAGGTTGATTCAGTATGCATCAAGGAAAATTGAAAACAAATGATACCCTATGTTACATGAATCCTTTTTTGTAAAGGAGAAAAATAGACAACAAAGTAATTGTTTCGGCATTGGAAGAAATCATTACATGACAGCAACCCTATGACTTTATTGATCTTTGTTTATCTTTAATTCACTTTTTCTTGGTAAGCTTGATTTGAGCTTTTTGGTCTATTACCCTTGGAGAGAACTTTGGTCTCTTAGCATTAGATCAAAGTGGTGGAAGTGCTTTGTGCTGGAACTCTAGATTCATTCGGGGCATGTATATTTTTGGATTGATTTTTAGGAATGTTCTTCTACGAATTTTGATTTTGGCCGACTTGGTCGTATTGCATGTATGACGTGTACGTTGGATTTTGGCCTGCTCAATGAAAATACCACAGCTGGCACATTCTTACTGGTGACAGGGGCGCCAGCACACTTGAAGGTGGGGTCAGCCGACCCCGCGGAAAAAAAATAATTTACTATTACTATACTAAAACATTTTAAATTCCATATTTGAACCCCCCATTTTTTGGGTTGAACCCACTAGATTATTTCCCAACAAACCCCACCCCCCCTTCCAAAAAGTTACGGCTTACTCAATTTCCCAACAAACCCCACCCCACCTTCCAAAAAGTTTCAGCTTACAAAGGAAGCCAAAGAAAAAAAACAAGAAAAGGGGAAAACAGAAAACGAGAAAGGGGCAGAGAAACTTTCTACAGCTACAGCTCCACGCGCCTCCACTCTCGGTGACTCGGTCCACTCCCCAGTTCCCAGACGGATCGAGTAGCTTGTATGGTTGAATTCCTTTTATGGATCGAGTAGCTTGTATGGTAAATCAAAGTGCAGCACTGCAGCTCTCTTAATTTTTCAAGGATACACATACATGGTATACCATTTTCAGTTTTACTTCAGGCAGTGGGAACAATTTTTTTATTTATTTATTTATTTCCTGTTTCCGTTGTTTGAATAGCACAAACTTGTTAAAGATAACAGATACAGAACGTGACCTGTGCTCTAGGAAGCACCTAAAAGATGTTTTCTGAATTTTGAATACATATATGCATAGTATACTATTATCCAATTGTATGTATTTTCCAAACAATAATCCCTGGACTAGATAAATTTGGAACGTATGCTCTTATTTTATAGATCTATTCACCAATTTATAATATTCTAGGGTTTGACTTGTTCAAAAATTGTATAATATATTCTTGAGTTTGTTTGCCTCCTTGGGAATCTGTACTTGAACCAATGAATCGTATATAGTATATATAATATATAGCCTATAGGTAGTGTTGTTGTGTTGAGAACTGAGAAGGCCAGAAGGGTACTAAATAATAGATTAATTTGCGTTGCTCGTAGATGGTGGACCACAATATTTATTTGATTCCTACTGTCCTACATTTAGCATTGGATATAAAGTTAGCAATGATACTTGTTAAATATGTTGAGATGTGCGTTGTGCTTATCTAGCATTGTTATTGTGCTGGATTCAGATAATATGGACAAGTTTGTTATAAGAAAGCCGTCAATGAGGCAAGGTTCATCTTCCGCTAGTCCTATTGAGGAAAACTGTACGAAGAAAATGTGCGCATTGATTTGAGTAACCTTCCCTCGGATCCAGGACTTAGAGAAAAGATCTCAACTTATCATCCTAATGATCAAGAGGCGATATGAAGATTTTATTTGCAAAAAGGTCCTTGTCAACCTGTTAGCCACAACTTCCCATCCCGATTGATTGGTGGAGTGTCTCGTCGCTTTGTTCCTTCCTGGTTTGAAAAATATAAAAATTGGTTAGAATATAGCATTGACAGGGATGCTATATTTTGTTTGTACTGCTACCTATTTAGGTCGGATGCCAATTGCCAAAGTGGAAGCGACGCCTTTGTGAAAGATGGATTCTCAGCATGGAATAAGATGGAAAGGCTAAAAAAACATGTTGGAGACCATAACAGTGCACATTACCTTGCTTGGAGAAAGTGTGAAGCTCTAATGAATCAAAAGCAACAAATTGAAAGTGTTTTTCATAAACACTCGGAGAAAGAAAAAAATGAGTATCGGATTCGCTTGGGTGCATCAATCGATTGTGTCAAGATATGCATCACTACCGTGTTGAGCTATTTTGTACAGTCATAGATATGCAACTTCAAGAGCTAAACAACCGCTTTACGGAGGTAAATACCGAGTTGCTTATTTGTGTGGCTTGTTTGAGTCCTCGTGACTCATTTGGTTCTTTTGATAAAGAGAGGTTGATTTGTCTAGCTAAGTTATATCCGTCTGATTTTTCTCCTCTACAACTCATGATGCTTGATGATCAACTTGAGAATTACATTGTTGATGTGCGCTTGTGTGATGATTTTAAGGAAGTAATCGGGATTGATGACCTTTCTGAAAAGTTGGTGGAGACAAAGAGAGATGTCATATATCCACTAGTATACTTGCATTGTTGTTGGCATTGCTTTTGCCCGTCGCGACTACAACGGTAGAAAGATCTTTTTCGGCGATGAAATATGTGAAGAGCAGATTATGCAATCGAATGGGAGACCAATGGTTGAATGATCGGTTGGTTGCATACATTGAGAAAGAAGTATTTGACAGTGTTGACCTAGAAATCATTATGCAACGATTCCAGAATATGAGACCGCGTCGTGGGCAATTGTAAAAGCTTGTATAGCTTCTTCTTTTTTTGGTGAAAAATGAAAACAATGAGTATTAATATATACCTTTTGATGATATATATCTTTTTGTTTATTAGGTTGACCTTTAAACGTGACTTTTGTTGGAGCAAGATTTTTAATTGCTATTACTGTGATTTTTTTTTTAAATTTATGATTGGTAAAGTATTTGATGTTTATGATTGGTAAAGTATTTGATATTTATTTGGAGTCGCCACTGACTGGTGATAAGGGATTTTGGCATGCTCAATGAAAATAACACGGCTGTTGGACGTTCAAGGTGGTGATGACCATCCTGCTCATGGGCTCATGTTTTCTCCTACAAATGTGGGTTCACTTATATTTGATCTGTATATTACTCCAAATAAATGGCTGACCGAGTTATCTTTTTTTTTGGATAATCTTTATAATCATGTGCTCATTTTGATTATAACTAGATGGACTTTATAGTTCGTGTTTTGATTCTATTTGTCTATTGAAAGCACATGTTTGATCCTCACAAACTCACTTTTTTTTTTTTTATAAACAAAAATTTATTAAACTTTGAAAACGAATTAAAAAGATTAAAAGGGACCGAGACTGAAAACGCCAAGGACCCGAAAGGGGAAATAACAAGACACAACCAGGATGGTAAGATACCAGCCAAACCACAGAAACAGAAAACACCCAAAATGACCAAACCCCTGGGCCAGAAGACACAAAAGAGAAGGCCAAGAAAGCGCAACCCAACAACAACAACAGGACAAGGAAAAAACCACAGCGTTCCACCCAAAAAACCCCGCCACAGGGAAAACCAGAAGCAGAACCCCCAAAAACGCTGACACCTCCAACTAAAAAACAACCAAACACCAGGATAAGCCAAAGAGCTCCCACCAAAAAACGACGACAAAATTATAACATCACTGAAATGGATGTATCATCCTCCAAGATATCAAGAGCATTGATTTCCTGTTCAGAAATTTCAACTCCCTGCAATTCAAGATATTTTTTTTATATTGTAGCTCTCCCGTCCAAAAAATTTCACACCAAACAAAGCGTTCATCTCCATATTCTTACGTGCTTCCTTGATTAAGAACTTAATCCTCTTGAGTCGAAAGAGTGGGCCTATCGACGTTGCCATTCTTCAAACCCACCTTCATAGACTTCGACCTCTCCTCTTTATGATCCATGTTAGACGTCCTAGAAAAGAAAGCAGCTTTCAAAGGATTTTTTGTCCAAACAGGATTCCTTCGATAACCATATTTGATTAAGTTCCTAACGCCATGGTTATTGCTCACTGTTCCAAAAAGATGAAAGGTGACAAGAAGAGAAGGCTAAAGACGGTTAATTACAAGGATAATGCTGAAGAAGTCCCAACTTGGCTCAGTCATGGAAATTGGAAGGGAAGTTACTTAAAAAAATTAAGTCGATTAGTAGAACGTTACTCTAAATTATGCTCGGAAATATTGAACTTGAGATTGAGCACGATACTTGAGCAATGAGCACAACACGACAGGCAAAGCACGTCAGATTAACACTATAGAAAAGAGAAAGTAGTGTGTAGTACCAAGCCTACTTTTAGGGCCAATTTCAGGGAGAAAGGGAAAGAGAAAATAGGGTGTAGTACTCCAAAATGCTTTACCAAAACCGACTTTTGGGGCCAATTTCAGGGAAAAGAGAAAATGGGAATAAAAATCAAACTGAAATACCTAAACTATCAACAACAGTGCATCAAACCCAATACAATTTCAGGGGTAATTTCGTCCACAATGGGTAAAAAAAGTGGCAAGCGATTTGTGTTCTTATACATATAAGAAAATAATATGCATTCTTATATGTTTGCACGCGCTGCTGTGCTTGAAGTGGCATTTTCATGTATTTTCCTATGTATGATAAGATAGTAATCAAAATAAATGAATAACAAAAGCAATGCTCTTGTTTGCAAATCACGTAGGCGTTCCTTGGATTTTCATTTCTACTTCTAAACCAACTCAAAGTTGCACTTCTACGGGTACATGAAAATAATGAATTGAACAAAAAGGCCAATCTTGCTTTTCATAAGTACGGAATTGCATTACGTGTGATAGCGTAGAAATTCTAACTATATTTTTAAAAATGAAGACCACACTTGCCATTTGAGTTACATTTCTTATAGTACAAGAAGAAAAATTATGGGAACATCATCACAATCTTGTACCCCAGATAGTTTTGGCTGCTTGAATTATGGTCGGACATAGTTTCTGAGAGACTAGAGTATGGTATTCCGGTGTGGATGATCTTTGTATAGATGGATTCTAGATACCATCAACAAAATAGAGACAAAAGATTAAGAATGCCTTCAACACAATGGGCTGATTAATTCTATGACAGCGATCATCATTTCTAACGAGGGACCCAAGTCCTCTACTTCATACCCTCTGTAGTCACTGACTCACTAAATCACCACTTTTCTTTCCTCACCACAAACACTACTCCTGCCAACAATGGGCTGCACAGAAAACACCAATGCCCAACGGATCTTTGAGTATCTCTCTTTGAGCATGTAGACTCTTTATGTCCAATAAAAGTATTTAGTCATCAATCAACACGCAAGTCTTTTGCTAACCTTTGAAAACAGAAACACCAAAAGTGTAACAACTAACAAGTACTACTAAATAATGTTACAGAATCCAATTTCAATTAAATGTTGAATGTTGCCTGGACTTTTGAATCTACTCTAGAATGACAAATTACTGAACCATGATTGTACCAAGAAAAGTGAACACTATAAAGATGTCAACCAAATAGCATAAAAGAGGAAGTCAAGAAAGTAGCCCATCCTCGTAATTTCATATGAAAGAGAGGATAGATATATATACCATTTATTTAAAAAATTTGCAATGTAAACACTTGACAAACTCTTGATGTTCAATTTTTTTCCTATGACCTTGCTGTTTCTTTTTTGTATGTGTGATACCAAAATCAAGTAGCTATTTCACTTTATTTTCTTACCATAGAGGTTGAAGTACTATTATGTATACTGGGATGAGTTGGTATCTACAATTTGTTAAAGTAGTATCTACGATTCCAAATTATTTCACTTTAATAATGAAACCCTCCGCTTAAATTTGTTTTCCACCAAGTGTTTGATTTAATGCTTGAATGAATTTCGACTTCACATGCATTTATAGGCAAAACACCCACATCATTCCGGCTCATGGTAATGTTAAAACTCTGAAGTGGTAATGATCTATCTGTCTTAAACTGTGAGACCTGCAATTCTTGGATCTGTTTTGTTTTTGCGTTCAAGCAGTTCAATTGTCTTCAAATTTCTTCTTATTAGTAGGGGAGAAACTTTATACTCTCTCTAACTTGTGTAACATTGATCATGAATGCTGCAATTGTTTGGCGCTTGAAAATTATTTGAAACCAACGTAGATGTCATTTCACATTGTTGGAGTTCGTGGATAGTTGCTTTGGATCTTTTAAAGGGTATTTATTGGCTGACTCGTATCTTTATATTAGTGTAGGGCTTTTACCGGGATCCTGTTACCGGGATCATCTTTTGATCAGCTCTATGGGTTTAATTTTATTTAAGAAAGAATTTAGATTACATAATATTTTATTTGATCAATTGGTAAAAGGTTTGCATGGTGGGGTGTGCATGTTGATTTGGTGGGGTGATGCTGTCGTGTGCATGTTCATTTTGAGGGAACACAAAAGTTGAGAGTGATGTCAAGTTTTAGGTGAGCTGCACGGTCTGCACCTCTCATGGGTTAGGAGATAAGTCTAAGCTGAAGAAGGGTTCTAAACATTTTCGGGTATTCTCGCAACTTCATGCAAGCTTGTTTACATGTTTGGGTCCAAGATGAGCCCTCATTCAAAGAGGTCATTCAGCGATTCTATACGAGGTGGATTCCAATTCTTTACATTTTGTATTGTTCTCCTTCGTTTCTCCACCATAAATTTATGGATAAATGGTATTTTTGTATGTGCATGTTCTCTCACTAAAATAGCATAAATTCGTGTACTCCCCTTACAAGAAATCATACGCAAATGTTTCTTTTTCTGTGTGTGGTTGTTCTTGACTTCTTGTACTCGTGTTTTGTTTCCAATTTCTTGCACTCGTGAAGTTGTGATTTGTTTTCAAGCAAATCTTGGTATTGATGGATTTGTGTTATGTCGATGTAGGTTGTTGATTCTCTGTCCCTCCTCTTGGGCTTTAATCGAAAACCTCTTTTTGTTAGGTTAGAAACATCCTCTCTACAACAAAAGGTGAGTATAGCTGAGTTCTATTTTTGTCCTTAAAAATTTGGGCTCAGGGAATTGCTAAATGAACAATGTCGCTCTTTCCCTATTCGATTTTGTAGGTCCTCTCGCACTTGTATCTTTGGATCCTGAATAAAAAAAGCGAGTTTCTTTTCAGTTATGTTTATTTGTATGTATTAATGCTCTTTTTAAATTTTCTTCTTTGATATCTAAATGAGCTTGTATGAGGTTGTTGATTTGGGTATGTTATCTTTGTTGAAAATTAAGCTTGATGGAAATGAGAAAAACATGAGGGTACTATTCAATTTCAGGCTCCCAGCCTTTGAAGACTTTTGGAGTTACGTGATTGAGTTTGAGATTGGGAGCTATCCAAATCTCTGACTCTTCCCTATTTTGTACCCTATATAAATGTGTGTGATTTGTGTGGTGAAAGGTGTGAGAAAATAGAAGAGAAAAGCAGAGACTGAGAGGAGAGACGTGGTGCCCCTTTGGGGTTCCCCCACCACAAGTGGGTGGAATAATATCTAGTGTGTGTGAGAGCATGAGTGCTATGTATTTTGTTACAGATTAATACAAAGAGTAGTGTTTGAATGTGTGCTATATTTCTCTTATTTCCCCAACATATGGTATCAGAGCACATGGTGCAAAGATTATGAACCTGTAGTGAGATGTATGCTTCCGCTATAGACGGGGGCCAAATGTTCCAATGACGGAGACAAAGGCCAGACGGGCCAAGACGGAGTTGAACGGCTGGATGGGTCGAGACAAAGACGATGGCCAGACGGGCCAAGAATCTGGCAACGATCCGGACAAAATCCGATGAAGAGCCAGACAGGCTGTTTTTTCGAAGTGAACCAAAATCACGTTGGAGAGTTGAAGTAGAAAGAGCTTGGTGAGATGAGTTCGGCGGTGCAGACGGCGCGAAGAACGGACAACTGAGGTGCACACATGGGTTGCCGAAACAGAGCCCTGGTGTGCTGTGTTATTTGCATAGCAGAAGAAAATGAAGAAGGAAGAAGACGACATAAGAAAGGAGAAGAACGTAATGGGTCTGGTGAACCATTAATATGATAAATGATTCCAGCTGCCACATGAGTTAGTTGTCTGGTGAAACATTAAAATCCAAGGTAATAATTGTAAGGACCCGGATTTTCCAATAAAAACTCGATAAACACATTGTATTCTATACACTTCTAGGCCCTATTTTCCTCAATACAAAATTTACATCACCCAATTAATACAAAAATCTCCGGATAAAACTCCTCTAAATAAAATTCCCTCGATCAAATAATTAATCCTTAAATTCTTCAAATCAACCTCAACTAATCCGACTCCACACCTGAAAGATAAAAATCATCGGGAAGTATATGATACAACAGAATAACAATGCTTGCACTTAAGTAGAATCAATAAACAACGATTATCAGGCTGATTTATCAATCACTAGGGACCTCATACCCGGTCCTCCTCAGTACATGATCAGTGTCCCGCCCTCACCCGCTTCACCTACCCTATCTGGCTTTCCTGGATCAGCCAAGATATTGGCAAGGTCACCCGATCATCGTACCAAACAGTTCCATGACACTTTAGCCAAAAATATCATTTTCCATAACAAATATTCCACTTTCAACAAAATTCCATATAATCGAACAAATGATACGAGATATTCAAAAGGAGTACGAAATGAGAGAAATGAAAGGATTCCGGAAATGGGAAGCATATCGTATACTCTCCGGGTTACCTCAAAAGATCACGGCCGTTAGATATGTAAATATCATCACCCATTACTGCGTCCTAAAATCTGTTCTTGATCATCCATGGTCTCACTATTAAATCTCATCAAATGTCCCATGATTTAAATGAAACAACATAACACTCTATCCCTCTCTCAATCTTCTGTTAATAACCAGGAAAAGAAAAATGAAAGAACAAAGGAAGGTTGGCATGATTTTAAGAAGGAGAAATGGGTTGGTGTTGGTGGAATACTTGGCTAGGGAGGAGGCCACGTGCAAGAGAAAAAAGGTTTGGACCAGAGTGATTTCGGGGAGGTAGGAGGACTATAGGGGGTTTAGGAAATTGTCTCTTCACAATTTAATGCAGTACCTCTACTCCTATTTTCTCTGTCCGAAAAATATCAATCTTTTAAATTGCTTCAACAACTTTTGTGACTCTCCTATCTAGAAATTAATACGGCAAAACGCAATATATAGAAATTAAATAAATTAAGATCATGAAAAATATAGGAAAATTACTACATTTTATCAGTTGGGAAAACAACTCCATTTTATCACCCTTTTATAAAATGTTCATTTTATTAGATTTTCATAAAATGTACCTAAAATCTATTGGAGAACAAAGCCTAAAAATGCTAAAAAAATGATCATTCTGACCTCAGCTAGACGTGGGTCCCGCACATATTTGTCACGTAAAACTCACGTTGGAGTTTTGCTGGGTATTGTGTTGCGTGCATGAGACCGTAGAAAGACGAAGAACTACTACCGCCATAACCGAAACCGAAAAAATCCCCAAATTCAATGTCAGCTTCTTCTTCTGCAGCAATGGTGGGAGCGTCAAGCAGTAGCACTTATGCAGATCTCCCCGTACACCTTCTCCGCCCTTGGTATCGCCATCGCTATCAGCGTCTCCGTTCTCGGCGCAGCTTGGTATACCCACCTATTTAATATCAATCTTCTATATCTTCTTATATATTAGGAATTCTTGATTTCGATATTGGCGATTTTCCTCTTAGGGGGATTTTGATAACTGGTAGCAGTTTGATCGGTGCACAGCTGTCAAAGCTCCACGCATCACTTCCAAGAATCTCAATAGGTAATTCCCTATGTTCTTCTGTTGAATTCTGAGTATCAATGTAGTGAGGGGAAGGGGATATGAATATCTCGTGATATTGAATTAGGGTTCTAGTTGTTTATTCTGCTTGAGAAGTTTATAAATTACTATAATTGAATGGAAAAATTATTCAGTGCCCCTTGGCTGTGGTCTCTGAGACTCCTTCTCCTTCACGTTGTGGTGGGACCCAAGACAAAGCGTATGGACTGTGGTGGACAAGGGCTATGGGACACTACGTGGTTGTGCCCCAAGTACAAACAAATCTGTATTTCAATGCAATTATGTTGTTCCATGCAAATGATCTTTCTCAGGATGTTTGAGGCTAAGATGCCTTAACCTACATGATCATTGTTACAAAAACAAAGTTTTATTGTGCTTAGGGTAGAGCTTCCATTTCTGTAATGAACCTTTAATATCTATAGGCACATATAGTGGCGGAGCCAGGACTGAGAATCCCGGGGGTCCGAGTTCAGGGGCGGCTCCAAGATTTTCATCTAGCGCTGCAAAAATACATAGCGTATTTATGATGAAAAGCTGTATGCAAAGAAGTCGTCTAATTCCCTTCATTTTTTTAGTGTTTCCACATTGAACCTAATGTCAGACAATCATTATCCTTACATGTTTATTATATATGGGCTCTCATAATGGGCTAGGCTTGTTTTGTTTTGTTGGTGCTATAACAATTTGGTTCAAATTTTATTGGAAACAATTATTTTAATTTCAAACGAGTAACCTGACGCTGACAATAGCAAAGAAAATTTAATTTATATATAAATTTTAATTTTTTTCAGTGTATTTTTTAAACTGCCGGGGGGGTTGAGCCCACCCCAGCCCTATGGTCCCTCCGCCCCTGGCACATATATTTTCCTATTATGTGCATATCTATTATGCAAAAGTGTGTTTCCTATTAGACCACATGATCCTCAATGAATGATAGAAAGCGAACTTCATTTTTGTTTATGCTTAAATTTATCAATTAGACAATTGTGCAAAAGGACAAATTTGGAGCTTACCATGTCCTTGTCAAAGGAAGACCCTTTATCAATTTATAATGTATCTTTACTATCTAAATACGTACATATAGTTTCCACGTATTTTTTAAATGTTGACCAACTCGTTATGATTCACGATTCAGAGAAAGGTCAATTCTCGATTCATGTATACCATATGAGACTTTCCATGATACACGAGATAAAGTCAGAAATTACATGGCCTAACCATAGAAAGGGACTCTCACTCTCATACTAGCTCTCACGAATCCTCCTTTTATATAATGGAAATTGACTTTTGCATCAAAGTGTCTTCCAGCCATTCTCCGACAGGTAGCCGATGACGTTACGTTGTGTTTGTGCAATTAGTCAGCCAAGAAGGATTCCAGACCGGAAGGTTTTTGGAATGTTCATCCAAGGGTAATTAGCATAATCCTGTTGTATAGCTTGATATAAATCATACATGGTTAGGCCCATTTTTTGACTGCTTAAGCTTTTAGGATAATTGATAACCTGACATGATATTAGAGCTTAGGTTGGGAGAGGTCTTGTGTTCAAGTTTCGCCATGTGCTTCTCCCGTTTGCACCGGCAAGACAAGGAGGGTGTTAAATAGCTTGATATACATAGGCGGGCCCATTTTTTTTAACCGTTTAAGCTTTTGGGATAATTTGTAACTTAATAGTGAGGGAATTAGTTTCGAATTGCATCAAGTATAATCTGATTTACCTTGTTTTTCGTTATGTAGGGATTGATAAAGTATGAATTTGGGGTTTTAATTGAAGATTTTCATTTTTACTTTGGACTGAATCAAGAAAGGTTTCCATTGCTTATTTTCTATTACAAAGTTGTTCGTGCAATTGAAGATTTACTCTCCAATTCCGTATGATTCCTTTGAGGCTTTTGTCACGACTGAGATAGTACAATTGTAGTGCTTTAAATCAACACTCTTTTACTTTGAAACACGATTGCTAGTCAATCACCTTGCCGAATCCTCTATTTTATATGATTATCTAAAGAAAAAGAAATTGCTATGTCACAAAGTACTGGTCCAAGTCTTAGACTCTTGGTGACAAATGACGTGTTCATTCATGAAGCTGGCTTTGCTCGGAGTCTTGGACTGGTAACCTATGTTACATGGATGAAGATGTAGAGTCCATGTCCTTATCTAAGGATCGGGCACCTAAAATTTTGCAATAGATATACGGGGATATGAATCCTGCATTGTTTCCGCGCCTGCATCTGGACATTGTAATTTGACTCTGTGTTATGTTGGTGGTGTTATCTTCATATGTTTCTATCTGTGGTGTAATTTCACTTTGACATGGTTATGTAATCCATGTTTTCTGAGCTTTCAATTTTGATGCAATTTCTTGTGTTCTGTCAGTGTAATCTTCTGCGAAGCTGTTGCTATATATGGTGTGATTGTGGCCATTATTCTACAAACAAAGTTGGAGAGTGTCCCACCGTCACAATTGTACGCTCCTGAATCTCTTAGAGCTGGTTATGCTATCTTTGCCTCTGGGATTATTGTGGGTTTTGCGAACCTTGCCTGCGGGTTTGTTCCATCTTTTAACGACTTTCGCTTAAAAGTATTTTCTTTCGTGAGTTATAATTGATCTCTAACAACTTTTGCTTGGTTCAGGCTATGCGTAGGCATCATAGGAAGCAGTTGTGCATTATCTGATGCCCAGAACTCGTCGCTTTTTGTGAAAATTCTTGTGATTGAAATCTTTGGAAGTGCACTCGGGTTGTTCGGAGTGATAGTCGGAATAATCATGTCTGCTCAAGCGACGTGGCCTTCTAAATGAGCTCATGTTTGGTACTTTTTGGCACTAGAACCAGCATACAATACCAGAGTCTGTATCTTCCTCGGTCTAGTTGTGGGGTTGATGTTCTGTTTGTTGCTTGTTCCCAAATTTAGGCTGCTTTAGTTCTGATGGAGTGAAAAATAGAAGCTGCAGTAGCAATGTTGGGAATAAGATAGGTGATGATATATATTTTTTTCCTTGTATTTATTTTGATTGTCAAGTCGGGTTCGGTTTTGAGAATGCTCTGCTCGTTGATATATGCACGGAGTAGCTGATCATGAATGGATACTCGTCTCCATCTGAAACGGCTTCAAAATTCTAATCCTTTTCTTATGGAAGGATTGTATAAATTTGCTTGCTTTGTGAAAAAAAAAAAAAAAAAGAGTTGGTAATATCTGCTTTCTGAGACTGAGCCATTTGTGTGTCTGATACTGTTGGGGTAAATACAACAAGGTCTCTAAGAAAAAGGAAACAGAAGTACCTAAGTAATTACCATGATATTTTACCACTGAAGGTGGTTGCCTAGATGGCAAAAGGGCTTAAGTGCTCTCTCCCTTCCGTACACAATCCGCCTAGGTTCAAGTCCCGTCAACCACAGAATATCGTGGAGGGCCTTTGTCCATCTAGTACATAGGTAGTGATGTGGTGACGTACTTGCCTTTTTGGGCAGTAGCTATGGCTCAACCGAATATTCCACAGCGGGTTGGGAACTCCTATGGTCACGCCCAGGGGGTTTGCTACGCTGGTTCCCCCTTCCCACCCTTTTAGCAGTTCAAAAAAAAAAAACACCGTGATATTTTTAGAACAAAAATGAAAAACATGACATTATATTCTCACCAGACCACTTCAGCCAAAAGCCAGTCTAAGTTTTGTCACCAGATCAGCTGGGGGGCGCTTGGCTAAGTTTCTAAGTTTGGTCGGTCTAAGTTTCTATCCCCTCTGGAGAGACTAAAGAATTCACCATGAAATGGGGTCTCGTAAAGCAACACCACGCCGCAAACCATTAGGAAAAGGAAATTAAAAAACACAAAGACGGTGATCGAAAACCATCTTTGGTTAGCCAATGCCTTGGCGAAGGATGGCTGCTTTAGTTAGTTTTTTTGTATTTGTTTGGTTATCATCAGTAAAATTCCCACCATTCTGTAGAAGATTGTGATATCCATCTCAGGCAACCATGCATTAGTTCTTCCCTATTTACAACAAAGTGACCTTCAGCAAATCTGAAAACCTAAACGGTTTTCGTGATCCACTGGGCATAACAAAATCCCCTGCCTCACTTCGGTTGTTCTTGCATCAATTTAGGCGTCAACTAATACGGGGAAGAAAGAAATTGAAAATCTTCCTTTGATGCAACCATCATTCGTTCCCTTCATTGCAGGCCTAATAAATACACCAATTGGATGCAAACCAATAAAACTAACCTACCGGGACACCCAACAGTTCAGCGTTGCCACTGGAGTAAACCCAAAGGTCTTATTTTCTATTCCTGGTGGCAACACCTTGGCTTGACCGGTACTTGCGACTCATGGGTGGTCACAAATGTGCACAGGCTTCCCCTGAAGGAGTGGGCCCAAAGTGGCCCTGCCTTGAACAGATTTTTTGCTCCAAACAATGGACAATTATTCTCATCGCTGCCGTATCTTCTTACATATAACGTTCCTTCTCTAATATGTGGTCTCAGCTGTTATGGTACATTTGTCTATCCAAGTTCAACAGAGAACGATATGTCAATTCAACCTGCACACGATAAATAGGCCGCCAACAATAAATTAACAATCGAATGAAGCATGTGTCAGCTGAAGTATTGAAGGAACTTGACCAAAGAAAGGCATGTTTTTCTGCAAAAGATCATGGCATTCCTCTGGAGTGACCACCTTCGGATCAAAAGCCCTGCGATCAGACAGAACTAAACCTTGTTTGATGCGACCCATTTTCCGAGAATGCAGTACTTGCTTAGAAGACACCGGAAGCCTCATAGACTGGTATTCTCCAAGCGCTGGTTGTAGATTTTCCACTCCCCACTTCTCAAGGCACTTGCCTAAAACTGCAGCGTCCAATATTGTCATGTTCGTGCTCCTTAAACCATGAGGGGTAGTTGGATGAGCAGCGTCTCCAACCAATACAACATTGTCCCAAGATATCTGTTCTATATATCTGTTCTATTTTTTTGTTCAAAAGCTCATAAAGCACGCTATGCGTTCCGTATCCTAAGCAGAAGTATAAGCATTTTCCAAGATCTGGATACACCCTCCTCAGGCCCCTGATTGCTTCTAAATGCTCGCTGTCTGAAAAATCTAGAAATGACAAACACCTCAGGCCCATGCACAGTAACCTGAGCACCTGCACAAGTTGATGATAAACACCTCACCCCCGTAAGCAGTAATTTCAGAATTAAAACAATGATCAAAAAATCACATTTTTGTTTCTATATACTAACCTTAATTTGAGTTCTGGAAGAAAATTTCTTTTGATTGAAGAAAGACACCCCCGTCTGCTGCAATAAGTAGCTCACCAACTACTTTGATGATTTCACCAGTTTGAGGAATTTTAGCTTTCAGTCTAACATTGGACTTGTCATTAGACATGCAAAAAGAGAGGTAAAAGTGACCCCAGAGAAAAATGTTTGGCGGTAACCCATTGTACAGAAGGCTGTGCAGATCAGCCCAGTGTGCTGCACTGCTGCTCTAGAATTGAAGTTCTCATCTCTTGTAAGTGTCCAGTTCATCTTGTTTTCACCGTCTGTCACTTGATTCTGTAGGCAAATAGAAACTTAGAATGAAAAGCAAAAGGAGGAAAAGTAAATGATCTTTGTAGGGTTTAAATACAATGAGGACTATTAACAAGCCTGCCCGTGCCACGTTATCCGTAGGTTCGCACGAGCAGCTATAAAATGACGAGAATTCATATGCAAGAAGCTTTTTCCATTTATACGGTCAAACACAAAAGGAACTTTCAAGAAAAAAAGGTACTTTCAAAAAGAATTTGGAAAACATTTTAAAACTAAAATACCACAAGGGGATAAGCAGCTTCGTCAAAAGGTAGGAGCTGCGGTGGCCTACCCATACTGCTTTGACCCCACGAGCGAATCACAAGTTGCATTCACATTGCTTTTACCTGAGTTGCCTTGTCTATTTAAGAACTCCTGAGGAGTAGTTTAGTTCCATATCCTGGTTCGACCAAGAGAATACATGATACTGATGTGCAAACAAGACATCAAGGACGTCTTCAGGTGGCCATCGTTGGGTGAAAATGAATTCTGTTGCATGCTATATGTAAGTAACTGTGTTGCCAACCGATCTTAACTACAAAAAATCACCTTATCCGCATCTTCATTTTCTTATTTCGTACCTTCTGGAACTTAAAACATTATCATAAACGTAAATTGGTTAGAACTTAGATGCAGTGCCGGCCCCGATGTTTGGGTTGCCCAAGCCCGGCTTCAATCTTGGTTGCCCACTTACTATTAAGATAAAAAAAAAATGACTGCAATTTAAAATAAATATCAAGGTCACATTGTATTTTTTAGCTTGGACAACATTAGAAAAATCACGATCAAAATGTAACTCCAGTTATTGTGTTTTATAATTAGCACGATCCGACTCAAAGAAAACTTCTTATTATATTTTCTTAAGCAAATTCTTCAATTGAGTCATCGTACTAATTTATCCAATAACTCGTTTTCAATTGAGATCGTAGCCAATTCACTTAATCTCTCTTATGGCAAGATACTACAAAAAAATACCATATGTTTTTTATCTATGATTTGTGTGAAAGTAATAATAAACCGTGTTAGCTTGCTTTATTTTTTTTCATATTTTTTACCATCGTTTTTTTTAAAGCGAATGTAAGAAAATATCACTACATTATTGTTGTGTTAAATGCAAAATCTCGAACAAAGTAGTAATTGTAACGTGGTTTTCGTATAATCATGTAATTGTAACGTGGTTTTCGTATAACATGGACTGGGAGGAGAAAAAAGGAGCAAATAACAAAAATAGAGGTAAAAAGTGAAATAGAAGACTGAAAGAGGCCAAAGTTTAGTAAATAGAGAAAAAAGTGAAACAAAAGACTTGGCAAAAGAAAGGCTAGGATTCGAACTCCCAATCCCACGGTTATTGGGCAACAACGCGGGCCACGGAACCAAATTGGTTCTTTGATTTTGCAATTGAAACTTTATAATACTTATTACATACAACAAATTTTTTTTTTTTGCCCAAGCCCGGAGGCTTGCGGGGCTTACACCAGGGCCGGCCCTACTTAGATGAAGGTAGGTACTAGGCTACTAGGTAGCTCTTTAGTGAGGATGATTGTACCAACCATCAGGAAATGATAGGAGTACTATTATTCTATTAACAACCATCTCTTGCTGGTCTTTTTGACTGTATTATCGACCACGATCGAATCCTGCCCGCATTCGGGATTGGGTGGAGGCCATAAAAAAACAAATTGGTTAAACTTAGATGAAGGTTAACAACATTGAAATATTTTTTTCAACTTTGACTTGCTCATCAGACGAAACGAACCAATAAAGAGTATTTAACCGGCCCGAGCCGAGCTCGAGCTGTTTGCTTCATTCGACCGCCCCAATTCTCATTCAGTATTTAAAATTACACACCACACAGGCACTATAAAATATATATGGAATACATTTACAAAAAAAGTGATGTGAAAAAACCATTTTCCATAACCAAATGTGAACAAAAAGGTATGTACCTGATCGATGGTGAGAGGCAAGGTGGAATTGTGGAGAAGATTGGGGTGACCGAGCCACGACTCAATGAGTCTCTGAGAAAGTGGGTCGAGACCGAGTCCAGCACCAGTTGGGGGTCCGCTTGATTTCTCAATCACCACCACCTCCCACCCTGCTGCTATGAGCGCGTGCGCACAGGATAATCCTGCTATTCTTCCCCCTACTACCACTGCCTTCCCCTTCCTCTTCCCCCCCTCCATCTCTTTCTCTCTCTGGTGAAAATAACACGAAATTACCTGTTGCCCAAGCAGCCCAAGCCCAACCCATAGTTTTAAATCTCGGTATCGGTCGCGGTATCGGTGTATCGATATCGGAGCGTATCGGCGATACGTCGCGGGAATCGGCTGTCTCGCTTGTGAATTTTTTAAATCATTAGCAATATATAGAAAACTTGACTGTACACTTTTTTTTGTCTCCCATTTGCTTAAGTACTTATATTTTAACTTATTTTATCACATATATTGAAACAAACCAGCACCTTTTACCCGGATGGAACAGAAATGTTGGCCTTTGTGCCATCAAGTGGGACCTCAACTAAGGCTAAGTTTTCCAATTTAGTAACTCAGTTGCTAAAATGAACAATGATTTTAGTAAATGAATTTAGCAGATGCTAAAATCATGGTATTTTAAATAAAAAAAATTAAGTGTTTCCGTGTATTATTTTTTGATTTTTTCACACCGAATTAAAGTACACGAGGAGTACTTTAATTTGGTGTAAAAAAATTAAAAAATGATACACGGAACTACTTCATTTTTTGATTTCAAAATTATGATTTTAGCACCTAGTAAACTCATTTGCTAAAATCATGGTTGATGATTTTAACAATTATTTTGCTAAAATAAAATAGAAAACTAAGCCCAATTGGTCCAAAAGTATAACGCAACAGTTCTCATTTTGACAAGAGGAACGTGAGCTACAGCTTTACTGCTCACAAATGGCAGTGTGCCTACTACTACTCTAACAGTGTGGCTCCTTGCCTTATGCGAGAAAAGGGGTTGTCCAATTTATGGGGTCGATGCCGCAAATGCTATGGGTACACTAAAAATGCACAATAAATGAATACCAGGTGATGTGGCAGATGAGGAGTCACTTATCTTTTTTGGTGGGTTTCACGTTGGGCTTCTCTCTATTTGTCATATCAACTTGCACATTAACTGGTGTGTATTTGGTGTCCATTTTTGGTATACTCATAGCATTATTGTTTTAAAATCTAAACTTTCACCTGGGTTTTAAATTTGGAGATTTGCGCCAGGAATCAAGTACTTGGTCAGGAATTTTTTGGCAAAAGTTATTGATTTTTCTTGTTGTCCAATCAAAAGCATGGATATGGAAAAATGGACAAAGGTCCTTTTCGGGCCCACCCCCCTTCATTCTTTACGCAAAAAATGGTGTTCAACACCAGCAAAATTGGTCCTCCACGGGCTCTTTGTGGGCCCTACTATCTCACCATGTGGGTTTTTTAATTTTGTGTACGCTTATATATTGGATTTTGTGGCTATTTATGCTTACTATACCTATCCCAGTGGATTGTGCTGGACCTCCTATTTTCCTACCCGGCGGGTTGTGCCGGGGAGTATGCAATTTTTCATTTCTTTTCTTTATTTTTGTTTTGTCCTCCTGGGGTATGCCCCTTGTAGACTGTACATTCGCTTAACCCCTTTTAATTTCAAGCTGAATTACCCAAAAAAAAAAAAAAAAACAAACCACCATTATTTGCTAGTACACCATAAACGAAACTAAGCACACCTAGAGTTTTTACAACACACAATTACAAACCATAACAAGTTTCAAACTTAATAGCCTAGCTCCTAGTCATAGTCATACATAATTTGCTAGTACAACTCAATACCAAAATGATTGGCGCGGAGGTACCGGAGGATTACATTTTCTTGATTGTTATGCCAATCACCATGACTGTGTTGCCCAATACCTTCAAAGAGAGATCCATAGTAATTGTTGGTGAAATTACAATGATCAAACCTGTTGGTGGTGCCACTACTATTTGATTCCATGAGTTTCTTACCAGCAGCCTTCATAGCAGCTTCATTGTCAGTTACAATTTGAACAACATATTCCTCTCCAATTTCATCCACTGCTTTATCCATGGGACCAAAGTAGTAATCTGTTGTTCTGCTCAGCACATTTGTTGCATCAATGGACTTTTGATAAATTGTTCCACGATTACTGTACACTAGAAAATTAACAATATGATTCCTTCTCGGTCCTGTCCATCCATCACACATAAGGCTAATGCCTCTCTGTTTCCAACTAGGCTTCATACTTTCTATCCATTTCTGTAAGCCCTCCATCTCTTGAGGCAAATACACTTCAGACACCTGTGAACAATTAAAAAAAAAAAAAACAAATATTATTCATGCTCAAAAAAATAAAACACAATGTTATTCATGCTAAATGTTAAATTAGAGCCTCACCTCGTAAGAACTAGGAAGCTTTGTTCCTTTCCTAACTTCTCGAGCAACATCCAACATTGGTTCAAGCCAAGGAGAATTTACTGTATTTATCGGAAGTCGAGTATATATCACAAATTGGCTAACTGCTCTATCCTAATTTTTTCTTTGCTATCCTAAGCAATCTGCTCGACAGCTTTGCTTGTTTCTTCTCTTTACTTCGTTCAAGATCAACTTCCATTTCAGCCAATCGAGCTGCTGATGAAGATAGATTGGTCCATTTATCTGTGGTGCAGACCGTGCGGCTGGTGTTAGTTGTTACGCCCTGACTTTTCTTTTCCTAATAAATATATTTCGCACAGAAATTTAGGTTTTATGGTTGGGTCTGAGTGAATTATTTTGGCGCACCCTACAAATGCTATTGGCGTTATTGTAATTTTGGATATGTAAGAATACATTTTGAGTAATATTCTGGAATTAAGCTAATTAGATTAATTTTTCTATTTTGATATTTTCCCTACGTTATTCTAGGTAATAGTTAGCTATAATTTAGGGTGTGTGATTAGTGGGTAGTTTTAATAGTTTTACTTAGTCATATATTTAAGAGAGGGTTAGGGTTAACATTTACAGAACTCCTGACTTTTGAAGAGAGCCGCAGCAGTCGAAGTGGAAGGGTTCGGGTGGTTTCCTCGGAGGTGATAGTTTTATTTTGTTCATCTTTTCGTTCCCTTTTGATCTCTGTAAACATAGGTGTCAAAGAAGGACCTAATTTTATACTCATTGAGCCTAGTTTTGTCATGGTCGACTTGGGAGGTGGAGAGGTCACGTGATGTGGGGGTCAGTGGAGTACAAATCAATGGGAATTGGAGACTAAATTGGGTTTTGAATTAGCTGTGGCATGATTTGTTCATGGTATTATGGATGCATATTATTTTGACCATTAAGATTGGAGTTTGTGTTGGAAGAAGTGGGATTATGCATGGTGGCTGCTGGTGATTATATACCAATTGGGGGTTAGCCATAGTTCGGGTGCTTTAATAGCAAAAGACTTTCCTAGCTTTATGTACCAAGTGTTATATTATTCGAGTAGTTAGTTATTTCGTATTTTCTATTTTGTACAGGTTAGTCTCTTTTGACGTGTTCAAGTTGCATTATTTTCGGACTCAGGTGAGTGGTTAAGCGTGTTACGTATTTTCGAACTCGCCGTGTCCCTTGATTTATTCTTTTGGGAAAATTATCATTTGGTTATTGAAAACGTGAATTGTTTATATTTGATCTTTTATTGGCATGCGAGGAAAATAATATTTTGGTGAGAACTTGGTGGATATTGATGGGAACATTTATTATTGAAAGTCCAGGGAAATTAATCCTCTGTGTGCGGGTGACTCTGGCCATTAGGGAAGAGACCGTGTTCTGGCCGGTGACCCTAATGCTCAACGGCTGACTTTCGCCGGATCATTCTTAGGGAAAAGTTCCACGGGCTGCCTACTCGTGGTGACTCTAAGTTTCGATATTGGATCCAATTTTTGAGATATTTGTTCACTGGCACTTGGTACTATTTGGTATTGGATGTGGTTCCCTATTGTTGTTGGATATCGTACTGTGATCACCAAAACAAGACTTGTTACTGGTAAAAAGATTTATTGATATAAATTGTTGTTTTGTGGTACACCTCGTATGCCTAATTATGTTTACATATTAATATATTTTTATCCCTGTTTTAGAACTGTATTTATTATACATGTTTTGCCATTCACTGAGCTTGTCAGCTGACGGATTTAATCCACCATCATTTTCAGGAAAATCGAGTCAATAGGTGAGGACTCTGGCGGCATCTTGGGGAATTCTTTGTGTCGACCTCCATAGGACATTACATCCTAGTTTTAGTATTTCATTTATTCGCTTCCGCTATTTGTTAAACCTTTTTGATAAATTGCTTTTGTTATCATTGGTGGAAAATTTTATTGTTGGGTTCATGGGACGGTTGCTCCCCATGCCGATATTGAGACAAATTTGGTTTTGATTTTGCTATTCAATAAAGAATGGTTATTTAGTCTTTATGGTTTATTTTATTTTTAGGCTTCGCGTGTTCCATGGGTTTGCCCCGTGGCACACGGCCGGTCATTTCCCATTTTGGGGTGTGACAATTGTGGTATCAGAGCCAGGTTTCGACAAAATATTTGTCTTAAAAAAAAAATTCATCATATGCATTTAGTGGAGGTTCGAATCCCCAGAGTCCTTTAGGCATTTGAGAGAACATTGGTTAGTTCATTTGTATCGATATCTACATTGTATCAAGGCAAGATTCAGTGACATAATTCCGGTAATATTTAATTTTCTTTGGATTCCATCTGGTATTGGTTGAGAATCTAGGAAAGAGATTTTATTCGTCGATGGAATCATCACGTGTATTTTACCGAGTTCTTGGTGGTGAAATGTAGTTGGACTGTTAGTTGCTCTGTAATGTTATCGAATCTAAGGACTTAGGATTTGAGGTATGAATATTTGAAGTGTGATTTAAGTATGTCAATAGGATGAATGCTTTACTATGTTGTGGATGTTGGGCCTAGTTACTTGGTTAAGATTGTACTATTAGGGCCAAGAAAAAAAAAAGTTTACTATTAGGATTTTCGGTAAATCGCAATTACTCTTTATTTCTTGCTATAATTGTAATAGACATTCTGGTACATTTTATTACAAGAGTTAGTAACTGTGCATCATCAGAGGACATTCTATGATACTACGTGGGTTGCCGTTGTTTATTAGGAGGATTAATAGTTGCGCGAATGGACAAGATTCTAATGTTTCACAATGAGCAGATGTTAGATATGAACTTTCAGATAGTCCCTATTAGTATGATATGGGAGTGGCTTCATTGTTTAAATTGGTGGATTGTTTTTGTGGTGATATTAGTTTGGATTTGAGGCTTGACGACAAATTGAGAGATTTTAGTTTTAGTAAGTTAGGATTCTGGGTAATGACCGTGCCGATGGCTATAGGTGTATTAATTTGGGAGCACTTGGCTTGTTTGGGGTTTATGAAAGTGAAATTTTGAGGTGCGTTTTGGTTATTAGCCAACAAAGGAAGGGAATGTTGTTGAATTTGAAATCTCGCATTGTGGTGGTTCAAATTTTTGGAAATAGAAAATTATTATACGTAGACTTATGAGATGAGAAATATTGTTACTGTGAGGTTCACGTGAATATGCATTATCATTGATTTTGATCATTGGAGATTTCGGAAACATTTATTTCTCGCGTTATTTTTTTTTAAACAGATGACTGTGTCATGATCATAGCATATGTGGCATGCAAGATTTTGTGGAGCTAAATTTTTATTATTCAGTGCTTGGATTTAGGCCCTAAGTTGTTCAGTGAATTAAAAGTTTTGGAGGTTGTCTTGAGTACTGATATTTTATGGATTATTCTAGGGGTTACTCTTGGATGCATAAGCTTTTATAACCATACTGGAGTCTAGTAAGTGATAAGGTTCTCCATATCTAGATGATGATTAGCAATATTTTTACTTCTTTCGGTGGCTATGTTGATTTAGATTTGTAGTTGGAATTTGACATATGTGATATTCTTTTTAATAGCACCATTGGTATATAAGGAGATGAGTTGAGGGGATGGAGTAAATTTACTTGACTTCAAGAATAGTTTCCTTACTACTCTTTTGGTATGACACTGTTAGAGAATTAGATTTGAGAGGCTTCTGCAGTACATCGAGTTCTAATTTGGAGTGATTATTTGTTTGTGGTAAGGAGAGTAGTAGATTGAGAGTTCACCTGAATTGTTTCAATGTTTTGTTGTGAAGCATGTGTACGTGATAAAAGAAAGGATCAAATGTGTGATTTGCTGGGTAACTATACTCTTGAAGCTAAAAGAAAATTTAATAGCTTTGAAGTTTAAGGAGTTCAAGGTGCAGTTCCTGTTTGCCTACCAAAGTGGATGATGATAATTCATTTTTGTAGTCTACTCATTAGAGCTTGGGTTGCTTGCAAGCTAGATTTATTTTGGACATGTTCTGGGGTTATGAATCTTGTTTACGATTTTGGGTCACTCCTCTTCTTTGGACTTCAGTGAGTTTTTTTATGGTGAAGTCTGCATATTTAGTGAGATTTTTGTGAGTGTACTATTGAAGCTTGGTCGTCAAAAGGGTAGAAGTATTTTAGATGGAGTTTTAAGTTTGAGATAATTAGTGCTACTTTGGATTTATATCATGTGATAAGGAAAGATTCATTACTTTGGATAGTACACTCTATTTGATAAAGATAGACAGATTGAAATATAAGCAATGTATGTATGTGAAGTCTTTTGGATTATTGACCTCGAGCCTTGCTCTAAACCTGACGATTGATAAGCATAGACTGTTAGGTGATTAGTTGTATGTTTTGTTTTAGCAATTTCTTTTAGATTATTGATTAAGTGTCGAAATTGAACAGTCCTACTTTAGTGGTTCCTAGAATTACGAGGTATTCTGGTTCATTGTGGAATAGTTAGATTTGAATTTCATCAAATGATTGGAGACTATAGCATAAGTGATAGCTTGTTGAAAGTAAGGATAAGCAATGGGTTGGGAAGATATATTGGGATTTATATGTATTAGAGAAGTGATACCATTGGTCTATGCCGAGCCATTTTGCACTGGTGTTCTTCAACAAAATAGATTAGACTTACTTCATTGCAGTTTTAGATATAGAATGAGGAGCTTGTAAAGACATGATAATTGAATGGTGAGAGCGAGGGACTTTAGAGCTTATAGATAATTGAGTTATTCAATTTTACGAAGACCCTATTTGTTTGAAATTCAATGGTGACCATATGGATTTTCAAGATCTCAAATTTGAGTGTTTTGTAGTTGTTTGTGTGTATTGAGATTTTTTTTTTTTTTCAAATGATTTTACAATTTACGCTTGAGATTTATACTATGATTTTCCAACTAACTACCAAAAAAAAAAAAAAAGAGTCAAGAATTTATTTGGCAGAGTTCGCAGCAGAAGGTATTTGTTTTTTCCTAACTGCTCAATTTATTTACTACAAGCTACTCTAAAACTTTTGGGACGAAAAAAAAAAAAAAAAATTTCTTTTGTAGGGATTACTGTAATGTTTCTATGTTTTTCGATATAAAAGATGATTTAAATACATATATATTCAACTAGGTTTTTTTTTCTTCCAAGGATGAACCAATTTGGGGAGAGAAGGATGTGACACACAGACTAACTCCATTAAAAGCAATAATTTTGGTTTTGATCCTGGATCACATTGTGGGAAGTAATATATTCTAAGAAAAGAAAATCTTTAGATTTATTTATTTATTATTATTATTATTTTTGTATGAATCTTATTTAGAGAGCAAAAGTTATTGGTTTCAAAGCACAAAAATAAGTGGATATATGGTAATTTTTGGGCACATGCTTTTGCACCGTACATTGGATTGGTTTTGGAGTACTTCAAACACTATGGCAAACTTTTGATTATTATGTTGTCCTCGTTTTATTCGGGAGGTTAATTCTTGATTTGATTGACAAGGTTGATTGGTTCACTTCTATTGTTTTTGCTGAGTGTGTTTTGGGTAATGCGGTGAATCAGCGATATGTATGGGCACTGATACTAGAAGTGATATTTTTCTGAAAAGTTGTAGCATTGGGATCGAAGTTTATATAGGAGATATGCTATTTCTTGAGGTTTGCAAGGGTGTTTAGTTTGGCAAAAAGAAAAAGTAATTGAGTCCTTGCTATATTAGGCCGTTTGAGATTTGGGCTGAGATTGGTAAAGTGACATATTTGGCACGGCCGCCTAGTTTAGATAGAATTCGCGATGATTTCTGTAACGCCCCATGTAGACCACTGGCCCAATACCTTGATTTGATCCACAAGCCACACCACATGGCCCAAAATGCTTAAGCCCAAGGTACTAGTAGTAGCCCACATGGTTTGTTATATATCCAAGACCACTCATGTAAACAACCAATGTGGGACTAAACACCATCTACTCCCAAACCTGGGGTATTACAATTTTCCCCCCTTAAAGATGCAACGTCCTCGTTGCATAGTCCCAGCAACCTCCCCTGGTGTCCGTGGTGGCAGAGCACATCCTACCCACCACTTGGACCAGGGCGGGGCTCTGATACCATTTGTAACTCCCCATGTAGACCACTGGCCCAATACCTTGATTTGATCCACAAGCCACACCACATGGCCCAAAATGCTTAAGCCCAAGGTACTAGTAGTAGCCCACATGGTTTGTTATATATCCAAGACCACTCATGTAAACAACCAATGTGGGACTAAACACCATCTACTCCCAAACCTGGGGTATTACAATTTCAATGTATCTACCATTGTAAAGGAAATATGTTATGGTTCGTCCCAAGTAATTTTGATCACCGTTTCATATTGATGATGACTTAACATACAAGATCAAAAATCAATTGGGATTCTTGATACAAAGGAGAAGGAACTATATAAGGTGCAAAACAATTTGTTTGGTTAAAGTATAGAGGCGCAATTATGCAGTTGAAGAAGTTACTTGGGAGCGCGAAGGGGACATGCGTGGGAAATATTTTCAATTGCAAACCTGAGGGTATGCAATTTCGTGGACGAAATTTCTTTTAAGGGGGGAAGGATGTTACGCCCTGACTTTTCTTTTCCTAATAAATATATTTCGCACATAAATTTAGCTTTTATGGTTGGGTCTGAGTGAATTATTTTGGCGCGCCCTACAAATGCTATTGGCGTTATTGTAATTTTGGATATGTAAGAATACATTTTGAGTAATATTCTGGAATTAAGCTAATTAGATTAATTTTTCTATTTTGATATTTTCCCTACGTTATTCTAGGTAATAGTTAGCTATAATTTAGGGTGTGTGATTAGTGGGTAGTTTTAATAGTTTTACTTAGTCATATATTTAAGAGAGGGTTAGGGTTAACATTTACAGAACTCCTGACTTTTGAAGAGAGCCGCAGCAGTCGAAGTGGAAGGGTTCGGGTGGTTTCCTCGGAGGTGATAGTTTTATTTTGTTCATCTTTTCGTTCCCTTTTGATCTCTGTAAACATAGGTGTCAAAGAAGGACCTAATTTTATACTCATTGAGCCTAGTTTTGTCATGGTCGACTTGGGAGGTGGAGAGGTCACGCGATGTGGGGGTCAGTGGAGTACAAATCAATGGGAATTGGAGACTAAATTGGGTTTGAATTAGCTGTGGCATGATTTGTTCATGGTATTATGGATGCATATTATTTTGACCATTAAGATTGGAGTTTGTGTTGGAAGAAGTGGGATTATGCATGGTGGCTGCTGGTGATTATATACCAATTGGGGGTTAGCCATAGTTCGGGTGCTTTAATAGCAAAGACTTTCCTAGCTTTATGTACCAAGTGTTATATTATTCGAGTAGTTAGTTATTTCGTATTTTCTATTTTGTACAGGTTAGTCTCTTTTGACGTGTTCAAGTTGCATTATTTTCGGACTCAGGTGAGTGGTTAAGCGTGTTACGTATTTTCGAACTCGCCGTGTCCCTTGATTTATTCTTTTGGGAAAATTATCATTTGGTTATTGAAAACGTGAATTGTTTATATTTGATCTTTTATTGGCATGCGAGGAAAATAATATTTTGGTGAGAACTTGGTGGATATTGATGGGAACATTTATTATTGAAAGTCCAGGGAAATTAATCCTCTGTGTGCGGGTGACTCTGGCCATTAGGGAAGAGACCGTGTTCTGGCCGGTGACCCTAATGCTCAACGGCTGACTTTCGCCGGATCATTCTTAGGGAAAAGTTCCACGGGCTGCCTACTCGTGGTGACTCTAAGTTTCGATATTGGATCCAATTTTTGAGATATTTGTTCACTGTCACTTGGTACTATTTGGTATTGGATGTGGTTCCCTATTGTTGTTGGATATCGTGCTGTGATCACCAAAACAAGACTTGTTACTGGTAAAAAGATTTATTGATATAAATTGTTGTTTTGTGGTACACCTCGTATGCCTAATTATGTTTACATATTAATATATTTTTATCCCTGTTTTAGAACTGTATTTATTATACATGTTTTGCCATTCACTGAGCTTGTCAGCTGACGGATTTAATCCACCATCATTTTCAGGAAAATCGAGTCAATAGGTGAGGACTCTGGCGGCATCTTGGGGAATTCTTTGTGTCGACCTCCATAGGACATTACATCCTAGTTTTAGTATTTCATTTATTCGCTTCCGCTATTTGTTAAACCTTTTTGATAAATTGCTTTTGTTATCATTGGTGGAAAATTTTATTGTTGGGTTCATGGGACGGTTGCTCCCCATGCCGATATTGAGACAAATTTGGTTTTGATTTTGCTATTCAATAAAGAATGGTTATTTAGTCTTTATGGTTTATTTTATTTTTAGGCTTCGTGTTCCATGGGTTTGCCCCGTGGCACACGGCCGGTCATTTCCCATTTTGGGGTGTGACATTAGTCTCACGAAGACTAGAACTGCGTCGCTCAAAACCAGGAGGAGGCCCAAGTTCAACCCTACCACCACCAGCCCCACTACTTCCTCCTATGTGATATCGACCCCCTGTTTGATACTTGAGTCTTTCTCTTAATTTCCTCATATTCATTTTGAAATCTCAAGCTCTCTTGTCGTGCCATGGACATTTCTGGATCCGAGTCATCACTATGCATATTAAATTCATCGAACTCATCTTCCTCGTCACATTGTGTGGCTCTAATTTGTTCCTTTAATTCTTCCTTCCGTTTCCTTTTATCAAATTGTTTAGCATTATTTCCTTGCAAATGTTGCATCATTAGGATCCTAACTTCACTTGTATCCCGATCACATGAGGCAACTTGCCCTTTTTTGTGTGCCAAGTGTTCCTTCAACCTAGTTATACCACCACTCATTACTTTATCACACAATTTGCATTTTACTCTGCTTCTATTGTTCTTCTCCACCATAACTCCAAACTTCCACCCGATATCATCACTAGGAGCATCAGGATCAACATTAGTACCCCTACTTCCGCGACTACTTCCGTGGGACATTTAATTTTGATAATTAACCTATGATCAATGAGCAAAAAAAATATCAATTTAAAACCACTTTTAGAGGTTTTTTAATTATCAATTTAATTATCATTCGTTTACTTTCCACTCCTTTAAAATCATTTTAGAGGTACTATATCTCCTTCTTTTTTTTTGTATGGCAGTGTACCTAGTATTTTTTGTAATACTATATCTCCTTTTTTTTTTTTTGAACATTGTTTAATACTCCCTCCGTCCTCAAAATTTGGTCGATTGTTGGGAGATGATGGGACTGGCAATTTTTTTTAATTTTAGGGTGTAGCTTGATTGACCCTACAAGGAAGTAAATTCCCTTAAGTAAATTAGGCAGTGTTTTGAGAGTGCGGGTGGTAATTCGAAAAGTATTATCAAAATTAATTTACAATTACTAGGCATAAGCATGCAAATTTCGCTGAGTCAAGGACTCAAGGTGCGTGTAAGTGAGTTCTAGACTCGTCAAATACTTTGAACAAAGGATTGATTGAATTGATTGAACACTCGTCAAATATCCGAATAAATTGATTTTTAACAGGAAAAAAAAAACATTTACAAATAATTTCAAACAAAACGAACATCTTGGATCATTTACATCGGCCCAATTCAAATCCCAAACAAGGGTTCGGTGCATAATCAGTACCTCCCCTTTGTACCCATGGTTGGTTAACTTGGCTCTACCAAGAAAAATGTTTAATTTGTTCCTTATAATTAATTAGAAAAATGATTTTGACAATTTTTTGCTTTTGGGGTGGACAGATTCATAAAGTTAAAGTTACATATAAAAAAAAAAAAGAAGCCAATTGTGTGGTGTGTAATGTGTACACATTACTACATATACAACAAGACAAAGAGGCAAGTTTACTTCCACATTCACTTTCCCAAACCTTCTTCTTGCACAGCAATTACAAGGGTTTTTGGCCGATATATACCAAAATTTGAAACAATTCATCAAAATATACCATTTCTCAAACTATTTTTAAAAATATGCCATGCCGCATGTGTGAAATGCGGCATTATACGTGGCACGCGAACCCCGTATCCAACGTGGCTGAGTCGTCCACCTAAGCAAATGCCGCAGATTCGATATACGGCATTTTACCATAATGCCGCAGGTCAAACATGCGGCATTAAACCAACCTTTCTGAGTTCATCCCAAAGCTTGTAGAAATTGGCATTGTGAGGACCGTGAGCGTTGTGGCAGAGTTTGTACTCATCTATTTTTTATTTTTTTTTAATCACAGTTTCTACTCCTCTTTGACTTTGCGAAAGATTGGAAAACATTTTGTTATCAAATTTTGTGAACAAATCTCAGTTTATTTTTTATTTATAATCGAATGTTCGGCCAACTTGCGAGTATCTCGATTAATTCCATGGCCCTGGAGGTAACGACCGTGCATAACCCCAGTAGCTCCAAGAGTTTGGAGGTAAGGAGAATCGAAACTAAGACTTTAGGTGAGAGCAAACTCCCAAGTCCCTCCAACCCCTTGGTTGACAAATCTCAGTTCATGTTAAATGATAAATTCATAATTAAGGTAACTTCTAAAGTTTACTTTTTGTATTTGCAACCTTGGTTGACAAAAAGTTGGAGCTTAGAATACAAAAAGTAAACTTTACTGGGGTTATGCACGGTCGTTACCTCCAGGGCCATGGAATTAATCGAGATACTCGCAAGTTGGCCGAACATCCGATTATAAATAAAGAATAAACTGAGATTTGTTCACAAAATTTGATAACAAAATATTTTCCAATCTTTCGCAAAGTCAAAGAGGAGCAGAAACTGTGATTAAAAAAAAAAAAAAAAAAAATAGATGAGTACAAACTCAGCCACTTATATGAGAAGTTCACATTTGTTGGAGTTAGATTTCTTCCCTTTTGATCAAGTTTTGGACACAATGCTGCACGAACTCTGCCACAACGCTCACGGTCCTCACAATGCCAATGTCTACAAGCTTTGGGATGAACTCAGAAAGGTTGGTTGAATTCCGCATGTTTGACCTGCGGCATTATGGTCAAATGCCGCATATAGAATCTGCGGCATTGGCTTAGGTGGACGGCTCGGCCACGTTGGATACGGGGTTCGCATGCCACGTATAATGCCGCATTTCACACATGCGGCATGGCATATTTTTAAAAATAGTTTGAGAAATGGTATATTTTGATGAATTGTTTCAGATTTTGGTATATATCGGCCAAAAACCCGCAATTACAATTTACAGGAGATATGGCGAGATGCTCTGAGGCTCTGAGAGGCCATGAGCAGTCCGGCCAATTACCCTTTCCCCCCAACTCCCCACACACTCTCACTCTCTCTCTCTCTCCCTCCCTCCCGCCACAACAAAGAACAATCAATTTCTCTTCAAATTTGTGTTGCATTTGTGGATCTATAATTATAAACTGCTGTAAACTTCAAGTTCGGCACATACCCTGGCTTGGCTTGTAGTCGACGATGGTGTAAAATATCGAGCTCCCTTGGCCGGTAAGATCTCCGGCCCCTCTATGCAATTTTTTTGCAGTTTCTTCCCCTCTCTCCCCTTCCTCCCCTTCCTCTTTCTTGGCAAATGTTAGAGGAATCTGAATCATCTGATAGTATAGCTAGAAGAGGGGGTTTATTTTAACTTTTCATTGATTTTTCTCAAGACCAGATCCACAAACTGTGGGAGAAGGCTGAAAATCTGAAAAAATGACTGTCATAGCGTCACCTCTGTCTTCTGTTCAACCGTCTCGGCCGATACGGGTGAATCGGACGCTGTCTCGGCCGAGACACCGAGACGTATCGCGAAACGGGCGATACACTATGCGATTTTTCATCCCACCGATATATCGGCCCGTATCCGTCTCGGCCCCTTCAAATACCGGTACGAACTGGCTGATACGGTACGTATCGGCCGATATTCAAAAGTATGAGCCCAACCCTAAGCAGGAGTACTAAACAAAAATACAGTTGCTTCGTGTTTAATTTTCTTTTTCTTTTTTCAATAGTTCAAAAAAATTATTAAAATCTCTTCAAAAAAAATTTAAAATATTTCCCAGAACTACTTTATTTTTTTAACGTACAATAATTCGTAATGAACGCTTAGAATTACGATTTTTCAATCAAATAAAACTGTATATACTCATCTATACCTATATTAAAAGCGGGAGTTTTCAAGCAGCTCAATGGTCACAAGCGGCACAATTCGTTGCTCGGTCATGCAGATAGAAAATTCATCCCACACAATACACATGTGACATGCAATTAGCAACGCAACGGTCATAAAAGTTGGGAAAAGGCTACAATACACACCCCTTGTTTGGGTGTGTATGATACACACCCCTACAAAAGTTACGATTTTTTTTTAGAAGTTACGATTTTTTTTTAAAAGTTACGTATTTTTTTTAGAAGTTACGATTATTTTGTAAAAGTTACGAGATACACCAAAATGTTACGAATCATATTGCTGAAAAGTTACGAAAAACTAAAAAATGTTACGATTGCTGATGAGGTGGCACAATCTGGACCACACAATAGGTGCATATGGTACACCCAAATTAGGGGTGTGTATTGTAGCCATTTCCTAAAAGTTGGCGTAGTGTGGGACTCACTTTTTCTCGTGACTTAGACAGAGAGTCATGTCAAAGGTGAGTTTCCACTGCGATTTTTTTTAGTATTTTCGGTATTAAGGTTATAGCTAAAAGTGGGTTTAGTTTTCAGTAAGAATACAATTCATTGGTATTTTTGTCATGTATAGCATACCCAAAAGTGGGTGTGGTTTTCGGTAAGAATACTATTCATTATTTTTGTGATGTATATTGCATTGAAATGCGTGAAAAGTAGTGGAAATACCAAAAATAGCGAAAATACTACAGTGAAAACTCACTTTAAATAAGGTCGGTCTTGTGGGACCCGCATATTTTAATTTGTTTCACATTCACATTTGAAAAGACGAATGCGCCCTTTATATCAAAGGCAATTTTTTTTTTTAAAAAACTACTTTTTGAAAAACATTTGTTGAGAACAATTTTGACGGAAAAAAATACTTTTGAAAACACTTTGGTTTAAGCAGTTCTTTGGATAAAAAACAAATTTTGGGAAAACCGTTATTTTGAAAACCGCTTTTTAAAAACAACTTTGAAAAATTGGCAAAGCAGTTTTTGAAAATTTGTTCTGAAACAGCTTTCTTGAAAACCATTTTTTGAAAACTTTTTTCAAAAAAATAAAGCGAGAGGGAGAGCAATACGGGCGTCTAAAATTACAATGTGATGACATCAGTATTTTGTCACTGTAACTAACGGAACTAACTGGAGTGGTGAATTCAGGAATTATTTTTAAAAAAAAAAGGGAGGATAGTGCATTTTTATTTAAAAACTACAGGAGAAGTCAATGTATTTGTCAGAAGCTTCATGGGAGGTTATTGACCTATTATGAGGCCCACAAAGTTTAATTTGATGGTTAACATAAATTGATGATGGAAGTGACCGATATTAGTATAAAAGGAGATTAAAGATACTAAAATATGAGTTTGATACGGGCACGTGCTTTCTAGTTTGTGTAAATACATGAATATATCATATAGGGAAATTTTTTTCACCGACTGATGGAAGAATGATTTACGTAGCCTAAGTTATTGTTGTACCACAATAACAAAAGGTCAGAAAACATAAAAACAGAGATTAGGCCAAACTACCAATAATGATCGTCTTTTTTCTCGGCTCTATACATTCATCAAGGTGCCCGTAATTGACTTGGGCGAAAATCCAAAACATGGATTATATGTGTTAAAAAAATATATATATATATCTCGATCCAATTAGTAGAACAAAAACTCCGTTTAGTCGAGGCGCGAGTAAGTTGGTCGGGCACCTTTGAGTCGTCAAAGAAAAGCTTATAACCACTGCTATAACAAACAATAGAAAGTCTCAGATATCAAGATTCAAGTGTGCTGTCTCAGCAATTATATTACATAAATATACAGAAAAGCGCAACGTATAATACAAGAACAAGAACGTAACTGTTGGTGCAAGAAACAGAGGAGGCTAGGCACAGATTTGTACACACAAAATTGTAGATATATGTGTCACTAGTACAAAAAGGTCTAAAGATCACGCTTAAAAAATAAGAAAGATCTCAGTTTTTGTAAAAACGTGATAAAAAAATAAGAGCTAGATTTTTTATCACGGTTAAGTTTATAAACCGAGATGAAAAACACTTTTAATCTCGGTCATCTAAAAAACGTGATTAAAAATAAAAAGGAAATTAAGCTTTAATCTCGGCCCTTTAAAAAGTGTGATTGTAAGTAAGAGAATATATCTCGCTTTTAACAAAGACCGAGATGGAATTATTTTTTTGAAAAACCGAGATGGAAAGAAGTATTTTGGCATACCATGTACCCAGATCTCGCGCCCAATTTGAAGCCTTCCCTCCACGACCAAAAAATTTCGGCCTTCCCTCCACGACCAAAAAATTTCGGCCTTCCCTCCAGGATGAAAAAACTCGAACTCGTCTCTGTCTCTCGCCCAAATTGAAGCCTTCCCTCCACTACCAAAACATTTCAGCCTTCCCTCCAGAACCAAAAAACTCCAACTCGTCTCTCTCTCTCTCTCTCTCTCTCTCTCTCTCTCTCTCTCTCTCTCTCTCTCTCCCCCAAAAGTGCTGAATCAAACGGTTGATGATCCAGGTTTGAAGGCCTAATCCAAATTAGGTTGGAACTCATATTGTATACCAGGCCTGCTGCCCTTTCAGATTGAAATGATGAATTTATCCTGCTTGTAGATTGAGTTTGGTTGCTAATTCATCTGAATTCTGAGGTACGTACTTAATTATTGCAATCTTCGGCTGTGAACCGTTTATTGGATTGACCTAATGGCCGGGGTTGGAAACTTGGAATTGATGTTGGGTTCTATTCCAATATGAAGCTGGAAAGGTCTTTTCATATTATTGAATTGGAGTAGATTAACACTTGGATATTGGCTCAGTGCCGAATCATGTAATCCTTGTTTGCATTATTTAACGACTTCTACGTGTTTGTTGATTTGCCTCTTAGACCCCTCTAGTTTTAAGTTGATTATTGGTCAAGACCTCGTGGAGTGGCAAATAAGTTTTGCAAATGGAGAGCCTCTTCCCATGAGCCAATCACAATTGCCACTATCAGGTTAGTTTTCTAACCACTTTCTGTTTAATCTTTTTCCCATATTGAATTCTGCTCTTGTATTATGAAAAATGATCCTTTAAAGTGTTCCAATTGTGTATTATTGACAACTGACAACTTTATATACAAGTATGTTCCAATTGTGTATTATTGACAACTGATAATTGTATATACAAGCCATATGACAATTGTTTCAAGCTATTTTAATGTTTTTTCCCAGTATCATATACTAACACGACGGACTAGCAAAGTTCATCTGATATAAAATGTTTCATCTCCTCAACAGAATCAGAGTTTGCAGCATAATTTCCTTCGTGTTAGTATATGATACTGGGAAAGAACATTAAAATAGCTTGATTGAAGACGAACAAAATAGGAAGAGGAAAATATTTAAGTCAAACTAAGGATCAACAGGTTCATCTTATGAGTTTTAGAAATTGCATATTGCCCTGCCCTGATCTTGAAATTTGAACTTGTTTTTGATTGGTAAGATATGAAACTGCAGGAAGTGGAGGGCCAGTTGTTCCCAAGAAGGCCTCTCAAGAAAACCAGTTGTTCCCAAGAAGGTACATATAGCTCCAGTAAATGCTGTATCATATTCTATAGCTGATCTTCAAATGGCCACAGATGGCTTTAGCACTGAATCTCTTATCAGTGAGGGGTCCATTGGACGTGTTTATTGGGCTCAGTTTGATGATGGGAAGGTATTCTCTGAAGTTCAATCCTTAGTGTTTCTTAGTATGTTGGTGAATAGTATTTGCTTCTCTCTCTCTCTCTCTCTCTCTCTCTCTCTTGGCGATACTTAGGTTCTTGCTGTGAAGAAAATAAACTCATAAGCTATTCCAAATCACTTGTCTGAGTATTTTATGGACACAGTTTCAGACATATCCCGGTTACGTCACCCAAATATAATAGAGCTGGTTGGTTATTGTTCAGAGTTTGGACAGCATCTGCTGGTTGGTTTTGATTGTACAAATGATTGATACAAATGGCAGGTTTTAATTGTACAAATGACTGATATTTTCTGATGCACTGAACCATGCTTCAATAACAGGTGGCATTCGGCTTGCTGAACGACAAGGAAATGCTGAGGCATTTGTCTATAGACATTCTGACATGTCTCGCCTGGATGCTTTACTGTAGGGTTATTTTTTTTTACTGCTCCGCTCTTTCTCCTTCCTCTAAATTGATTGTTCTCTCCTGTTTGCATCTCATGGGATTTGAAGTCTCCCAATCTTTTGGTGGACAGCAAATATACTGTAAAGGTAAAATTTTGATTCTACTTGTTTGCTGTTGTTTTCTTTCCCTCTTCTTTATTGCATTCCACTAAATATACCATTAGCCAGGGAGATCAATGTGTTTGTTTTGTGGGATTTGGTATCTAAACCAAATTTGTTAAGAAAGACCTTTTGGCTTGATGAAATTTGTGGTTTTGCAGATCTGTGACTTTGGCCTCTCCCCGCTCAAAAGCCAACACATTTCTTTCATCTAAAACGGCTGCATAATCTAATAGGCTCATTATGTTCGGTTATCTAATTGGAGAATTTGAATATTAGAAGTTCAAAGGCTATGGGGAATTGATAATTTGTGAGGGCTCCTGATTCTTGTCTGTTATTGTTGGAAGAGTTTTTTTTACTCTTGAAGCTGCTACACTTGTGGTCATAGCCTTGAGTGGTCCTAATGCTAAGTGATGCTGCTATTCTTGTTGTGTCCTGTTTTGCGTGGTATTTTGCTGCTACTGACTATTCTCGGACGGTTCTAATGCGATCATTCTGGGGAGGATTGGATCTTGCTGCTGCTGTTGCTTATTATCAGGACTGTTTTCTTAGATTTGTGCTTAACTGGGCCATTATCTCCACATATTTGGGCAGGATGCGTAATGGGGCTTTCAAATTCAGGATGCTATAATAAGGATGTTCTTGAATTCACCAAGGAATTATATGGAGGTCATGGTTACGGCTGCTGTTTTGGGGCCTTAACAATACATTGTATGGTTGTCAGCTTAGGCTCTGACTTTTGGCTTTTCATTCAACTCTTTGTTGGATGCTTTTGTGTTGGGATCTCATGATGCTATTGTAGCTAGTTTTGTTCTTTCGCTTTCTTTTTCATTTTTCTCGATGTACCCATTGTCAAGTTCATTTATAATATCTCTTGCCGTTTCAAAAAAAATAAAATAAAAATTTGTGCACAATGACTAAGTTAACTAATCAAACACACCACGTGCAATGTGCACAACTACTAGTTAATAAAATTTGCTGCCTTATAAAAAAAAATGAAAAAAATACACTTCTCTAGTAGCTAGGTTATTTTTTGAATCTTGACTTCGTGAACCCCAATTAAAATATAAAAAAAGGATGCAAATTACTTGCAAGTATTCATTCTTTATAGATTCCTAATTAAACAAAAGAAAGAGACTAGGCGGATTTGCCCTTTTGGGGAATTTGGGTGGGAGTTTTTTATTTTCACTTTGAAAAATTTGGGGCGAAGGTTTTAAGGCTGAGAAAAAGTTGGGAGGATTTTTGGATTTTCATGTGAAGAAATTTGGGATATAAAAAAACATTAACTTAAAGAAATTACATGCAGATTCTCCTTTGGCAAAAAAACAAAAAACTGGTTTTTGGTTTATTCGTTTTGTCTTTATTCAAGAAAAAATTTACATTTGTTAGTTTTGTGTCAAGTTTTCGTGGTTTATTGGTTCCTCTCGACGAGACGAATCTAAAAAGTATAAAATTGGGGTCAAAACCTTTTTTTTAATAAAGCCAAATTTAATCCAATAAACTGATTTATTTTCTGCTATATTAAAAAAAATAGTTTTGACCATAATTTTATACTTTTTGGATTCCTCTCGTCGAGAGGAACAAGTAAACCACGAAAACATGGCATAATAAGGAAAAAATGAGGGAAAATAAAAATAAATTTATGAACAAATTTTAATTAAATAAATGGACTTCCCATAAATAAATAAATAATAAATCAAAAAAAATTATTAAAATAAATTGAGTTTCCAAATTCCATAATAAGGAAAAAAAATTAGGGAAATTTAAAATGAATTTATGAATAACAAAAATGAAAAACGTTAGGTGGGAAAAATTAAATTTCGATAACAAAAAATATAAATTTTGAAATTTTAACTTAATAAGTCAAAAATACATTTTAATAAAATATATTTTATTTTATTTAAAAAATGAGGGAAAATAAAAAATGAATTTTTGAATAATAAAAATGAAAGTTTTGATTTTTGAATTGATAGGTCAACATTGAATTTTTGTAATTACATAATATGTATAAAATGTTGATTATATTATGCGCTAGCCACACGATCGCAGCACAATTATGACGATATACACCATTCACTTTGTTTGTCTTGCTATTTTAAAAACTCTTGCCAAATTTGTAGTACATCGGGTATTGAAAGCCCTTTCATCGGGGACATTGATTCATTATCAACTGACAATTTGGCTCCTTCGATCAAGTACGTAATGATAGTTAAATCACTTCATTTTTTGCATGGAGGATATAATCACTCCCACTTACAATCTAGACGGTTCTTATTCGAAAAAAACTGCTCTGATGACCGTCGAGTCATGCATATAGGACATTATTGCTCTTAGATGCACCGAATGTGATCCGATCAGGTGGTTGCCGACATTTGATCGCCACCGTTTTTGGGGAAAGTGATAGAATTGGTAAGATATGAAATCGTAACGGTTTAGATCGAACATTCGAGAAATCGAGTTTGCACCTGCCTTTTAATCCTATACATCGAACTTACTTGGTTATGAACCAAGCTATTATGCTATAGGATAATGTACGTTAGCCACACGATCGCAAAGACAATTATGACGATCCAAACCGTTCACTTGTTTGTATTGCTATTTTAAACACTCTCGCCAAATTTGTAGTACATCGGTATTGAAAGCCCTTTCATCGGGGACATTGATTCATTATCAACTGACAATTTGGCTCCTTCGATCAAGTACGTAACGATAGTTAAATCACTTCATTTTTTGCATGGAGGATATAATCACTCCCACTTACAATCTAGACGGTTCTTATTCGAAAAAACTGCTCTGATGACCGTCGAGTCATGCATATAGGACATTATTGCTCTTAGATGCACCGAATGTGATCCGATCAGGTGGTTGCCGACATTTGATCGCCACCGTTTTTGGGGAAAGTGATAGAATTGGTAAGATATGAAATCGTAACGGTTTAGATCGAACATTCGAGAAATCGAGTTTGCACCTGCCTTTTAATCCTATACATCGAACTTACTTGGTTATGAACCAAGCTATTATGCTATAGGATAATGTACGTTAGCCACACGATCGCAGCACAATTATGACGATCCAAACCGTTCACTTGTTTGTATTGCTATTTTAAACACTCTCGCCAAATTTGTAGTACATCGGGTATTGAAAGCCCTTTCATCGGGGACATTGATTCATTATCAACTGACAATTTGGCTCCTTCGATCAAGTACGTAACGATAGTTAAATCACTTCATTTTTTGCATGGAGGATATAATCACTCCCACTTACAATCTAGACGGTTCTTATTCGAAAAAGCGCTCATGACCGCCGAGTCATGCATATAGGACATTATTGCTCTTAGATGCACCGAATGTGATCCGATCAGGTGGTTGCCGACATTTGATCGCCACCGTTTTTGGGGAAAGTGATAGAATTGGTAAGATATGAAATCGTAACGGTTTAGATCGAACATTCGAGAAATCGAGTTTGCACCTGCCTTTTAATCCTATACATCGAACTTACTTGGTTATGAACCAAGCTATTATGCTATAGGATAATGTACGTTAGCCACACGATCGCAACACAATTATGACGATCCAAACCGTTCACTTGTTTGTATTGCTGTTTTAATTACTCTCGCCAAATTTGAAGTCTATTGGGTATTGAAAGCCCTTTCATCGGGACGTTGATTCATTATAAACCAAATTTTGTCTCCTTCGATCAAGTATCTAATGACAATTAATTTACTTCATTTTTTGCATGGAGGATATAATCGCTCCCACGTAAACGTGAGCGGTTCCGATTCGAAGAAAAATACTCGGCGACCCTCGAGTAATACAATTTCTGAGCAATTTTACGATTTGGTGCATAGGCATATAGTGTGACATATGCATTACCTATACACGTAATGCCTGGTAGTTTTAACATTATTGTCGTAAAAGAATAGTTGTAGTCGTAAAAATTTTGGTGTCCTATTGTTGCTGCCAAGGTCTATTTGTTTCCCTCCTAAATCGAGTGTAGTGGCCAAACATGCCCTGCTGTCATATCCTAAATCTAATGATCAAGCACACTAAGGGGGTGTTTCATTAACAAAAAACTGTTTTTTTCAAAAATCGAGGCAGATCATTCTCGCATAATACATCACATAAAAAATCGTGAAAAACCAATTTTTTCAAAAAACCACCTTAGTGGAACACCCCCTAAAACTCCGGAGAGTAAATTTTTTTCTCACCAAAGACAACAAAAAAAAGTGCGCCAATTCATTTGGGGATTTAGCGCCAATTTATTTGGGGAAAATCTTGGGCGGGGTTTCAAACTTTCAATATATCAGTCACCACTTCAAAACTACATCGTTTCAAATGGGTAAAGTCGTAAAGGCTTGTAACATACTTCCCAGCTCTCTCTCTCACCCACCTCCTCACCGTCACGGTTTAGAGCGCCCCGCCTCCATGGTTAGTCTGTGAGGCTAGCCACCGCCGGTCCACATCCTCCATGGTTCGTCTTCGGTTCAGCCTTCCGTTGACTCTCCTCCGCCGCGCTATAGCAAAGTTGCAACAGATCCCGTTGTCCGCGTAGCTACACTGCGCCACCGCTAAGGTCTGCCCCCTTTCCCTGTTTCGTTTTGCATTGATGCTCCTTCTATTTTTCATCTATTCTCTGCTGCCGCTTCTGCGAACACGGCTGACTTCTTCACCTCCCCGATTAAGGATCGAGGGTGAAGTTTTAGGTTAGGGTTTCGGTTTCTTGTTTGGCTTTGTAGGTTTTCCTTTTGTGGGTAAAACTTTTATCAGTTTTTTGTTTGGCTTTGCAGGTTGTTACCCTAGGGTTTTTGATTTGGCAGATCTGGATTTAAAAGATTTGGCAAAATGTTTCCACGTTATGATGTTTATGGCTTACCCATTGCTTCCAGTGAGTATTTGTATTCTTTCATTTCCCTAGATGAATGTTGTTAACCTCTGCTTTTCATTGGTCTTTTGTTTGAGATTTTGAGTATGACAGTTCACAAGGACAGTATGTGAAGAATTGATTTATGAATTGATACACATTGATCACCTTTTAGATTCTTTAATGAATCCGGCTTCTCTCTTGATCTATCACTTGAGATACATTGGGCTGGATGTAAGCAGAACATTATTCAATTTTGGGGATTCCCTAAGAACCCCAGTTTAGGTAAAGATTGGCCTAAAAAAGTATATATTTCATTTTGGGGCTCTTTTGAAGCTTCAAATCTGCAAATATTGAAAATCATACCTTTTGCTATACTTTGTGGACTCCGTAATCGTATTTGGGATAATGGACTTGGAGGTCCCTTTTTTTTTGTGGACTCCGTAATCGTATTTGGGATAATGGACTCTGTAATCATACCTTCCTCACAAATAAGGCTAAAAACCTCAAAGCTAAAAGATCATTGAACCTTTTAAGTGGACATAGCTTTCATTTATTTTGGGTTGAAAAAATAATGAAACCGGAACTAAAGAACAGCTACAAACTATTGGAAAAGACCGACAAAAGGACTACATATAGCAATTTTCTTTATGTCTAACAGTTGAAAATCTATATTGATAAGAAAACTATTCAATTTCTGTCTCGGGCCAATTGCATTAGAAATAGTTTCGTAGTGTATACTTCAAATAAGAATTTGATAATCTTGAAGGATTCTACCATAGAAAAGCATCATGTCCATAGGTGGACTTTGTATAATTTTTTCTCCTGCTTCATGTATTGTGTATTTAACGGCGAATTGTTCACACTTGGTTTTATCTAACAAATAGGATCACGAGGTCCAAACATCATCTTCATATATGTAGACATGGTAGTAAGAACTGCTTGATGCCTTTAGGTCAAGGTAACTTCGAGGCAAAGTTTCGAGTTTGAGAAGGATTGTGCCTTATTCCAAGTCTCTTTGTAACCCAAACACCACCAACTTCTCTACTACCTCTCCTGGTAAGTGATTCCTTGTTTGGCACACCTCATTTTCCATTTTTTAGATACCTTCTCTATACTGTTGTCTTGATCTAAACTCCTTGTGCATATTATAGGAGCGTTACCACGATCGTGTACAATAAAAAATCACACCATGCGGCGGGTAAAAATCTATGCTCACATTCCTTTTGCTCTTCATTTTTCTTGCCATTTCCGTTTACATTTTTATGTTCTATGTATGACTTTAGATTGCTTAACGAGTTATCTCATTGTCTTGGCAAATCTTTTGCCTAGGTATATGTATGACACACTCTACTTTGTTTCTTGATTGAGGTTTGAGAAAAGAAACTCAAGGCAAATCTTATATTGGCACGTCGGGAATCACCGAACCTTGGAGTGGTTCATTTCAATTAGTGTGTCTTTCCGTCAACTATGTTCCTTTGTTTTTTTCTCTAAAACAACATTGAATTTCTGTAGGGAACCGCATTTATGTACTTAATTATCTTTGTGTAACCGTAGTGGTATCGTATGCCTTTACTTAGATATCCAAAACGTAAAACTTTTTGTAGCTCTTTTTATTTACCGTTCTTGTTATCGTTCCTCGCTGCGCATTCCATCCAAAGAGCATATAAAGTAACGAGTGATGCATTGTAATCCTCAACAATTGGGACGCATTGTCTATGTGGATTTATATACACCAACTTATGATTACTCGTATGCAGCCACTAAGATTCAATAAAGTATTATCGGGTTTCATTTTAGGATATAGAGGATTTAGCTCCTTCCCCCATTTATTTAAGAGTTTGGAGCTAAAAGGACCTTCTCCAAAGGAGGCTTCTCCATTCCGTGATGCTTTCATATCTCGGTTCTGTCATAGTTCTTCGTATTTACTCTCCATTGTTGGACTTAACAAGATTTATATTCTTGCTAAGATCTCCAAATGGGAGGATTCTTATTCTGATGCTTTCATATATGGTTCTGTCATAGTTCTTCGCATTTACTCTCCATTGTTGGACTTAACAAGATTTATATTCTTGCCATTTCCATATCTTCGAATTTGAGGATTATGGTGTATCTTTGCCACCTAATGGAGGATTGGTGGTTGATTGTTCTAGCTACGACTTTTGTTTTTCTATTGATGGTGGATTGTTCTTACTTTTTTTCCGTTACAGATTGATGCTTTCGTGGAGTATTCTACTTTTTGTTATGGACCATGAAGATCAAAGACGTTGGATTTTGGTTGTGCACAATAGAGCAACGACTGTGATGGATTTAGAGCTACCAATTTACCCCGTGATCATTAGCACAAATGACAGTTTTATGCTTACCATGGCTTTGTTTTTCATGTTCGAATAGTGCGGTTTATTTCACCTAGTTTGCTTTGTAGTTTGCTTGGTTTCACCTAGTATATAGGTGGTAAACTATGTCAATTTTTTTTTGGTTTTAACGCGTACATTTGCTTGATTGAATTGGGTTTATGTATAAGATACTTGTAAATTTGGATATTGGTTAAATTGGTTTTATATATGATATTGCTTTGATATGTTTTGTAGCTTTATTCCTGAAGGTGGCAAATATATATGTACAAAATTAAAATGACATAAATTTTGGAAATTTTAATGGAAAAAATGTTGTACTATATATATATATATACAAAAAAATACCAATAGTAATGATCACGGTTTCACCAAAAGCGAGTTCTTAACTACCAAAAAAGCGTGATGTGATATAGTGAAAGATCACGGTTTTATCCTTTTCCATCACGGTTTTCTTAGTTTTTAATCATAGTTTTACTAAAAACCGAGATGATTTCTCTGTAAACAATCACGGTTTTTAGATAAAACGAGATGTTATGTCGTCAAAGATCACATTTTTTTTGTTTTAATCATTATTTCATGAGTTTTCATCAGTCGGTTGTATTTCAAGTTTTTGTCACGGCCAAGAATGATTTACCGCCTGATTGAAAGATAACAAAAGGTCAGACTTTTAATCACACTAGATTAGATCATTCATCAAGGTTTTTCAAAATCCAAAACATGGATTATATGAAAAAAATTAAAATAAAAGATCCAATTAGTAGAACAAAAACCCGCTCCGTTTAGTCCGTGATCTTTGTACCTTTTAACAAACAATAGAAAGTCTCAGATATCAAGATTCAAGTGTGCTGTCTCAGCAATTATATTACATAAATATACAGAAAAGCGCAACGTATAATACAAGAACAAGAACGTAACTGTTGGTGCAAGAAACAGAGGAGGCTAGGCACAGATTTGTACACACAAAATTGTAGATATATGTGTTGTCACTCAAGAACTCGTACAAATTACAAACAGATTTCACTCTCTCTTCCTCACACACTCACTCTGATTTCTTGCACACTTTACACAATCAACTTACAAACCAATTTATAGGTACAACAATACAATAAGACAAATATGAGATAAACTCTCATTTATTGAAAATCTCACAAAATCATATACGCAAGTCTTGGCCTGATAGGGAACAGTACTCCACGTTTTTCTTCTCCCAATTATCCAAATCTTATCTTTGACCAAATCTCTTCCACTTGCCTGTTGAACTTATTTCACTCTTGTTTAATCAAGTTTAACTTTCATCATCCCCCTTAAACTTGATTTCCTCACAGCACACATGTATTCTCCTCTGTTGCAATACACGCATCTATTTGAAGCAGCACAGCTTCAACCTCTTCCGCTATGTTGGCCTGTTCATTAACTTCTTCATAGGAGTCATCCTCCGTGCAATCATAACTATAGTGGCCATACTTACCGCAAGCATAGCACTGCACGTCTGCAGTACACTCCTTGTTGTAATGGTCGTATTCATTGCATCTGTAACACTGCACCTGGCTCTTATCAATGCCTCTTCCTCTTCCTCTTTGTCCTCTGCCCCTCTGGACATACCCTTCTGGTCCTCTTACCCCTTTCGTAGAACCTATACCAACTTTGCCTCGGGCTTGACCACGTCCACGACCTCTTCCCCTAGCTCTCTGCGAAGTTCCCCCCACTTCGACATTCCTCCTGAATGTCATCTTTGCTTGCAGGGCCTGCTCTTGCCCTGTCGAGGACAACCTCTTGTTGATCCTCTGCTTGTGGATTTCTAGGGTGGCCATCAACTCATCAACTGTCATGTTGTTGAGGTCTTTGGATTCCTCAACTGCAACAACAACATTATCGAACTTCGAACTTAGTGATCGAAGTATCTTCTCCATCACTCGAACATCATCAAGCTTCTCACCATAGCGTCTCAAAGGATCTAGGTCCATTGCATTATTTTTTGGGCATTGAAGTTCATCAAATTGGTGTCAATTTGTTGCTTTCTCAAGCAAAGTATGCCTCTGATCTGCTTCATAAAGCAGGTATGTCTGAGTGTAAACCCAGTTTGACACCTTCTTCTATGAAACCTGTTGTGATAGACCCAGATCCACCCTTCTCTGATCCATCTTGGTTTAGGACTGTAGTGGGTTCCCTTCAGTATTTAACCTTTACAAGATCCTTTGTTGTCAACTTGTGTGACATCCCGACTTTTTCTGTTAAAAAATAATAATAATAATAATATTTCTGATACAGATAATATACTCTTCAACTTTATGTTTTAAAACTTCTTTTAAATGAAAAAAAAAATATTATTAATTGTATACTACATTTATTTTGGAAATTTTCCTAAACTGGAATAACTTACTTTTTATTTTTATCCATATAATGTTTAGCTATTTTGAATGTGTAAATTTATATGTGAGAACATGTTGTACTTATTGGGCCTGTTAGTTTAATATGGGACGGGTTCCTTAATTTCCTAACGGGCCGATTAGTAAGAGTAGTATTTAATTAGAGAGAGTCCCTAATTAATGTGGAGAGCTAGGGTTCAATTTATTTTAAGCACCGAGACCCAGAGAGGGTAGAAGACGATTTGACATAGCTGCGGCGTTTCGGAGATCCATCAGGGTGTCGTTCCTTGGTAAGCCTCTTGTCACTTGTACCGGAAATACTTTATTGTGTTTTCAGTTCATCCAATAGAATTTGGATTTTGTTGGTCGAAAGAGAAATTCGGTCGTGACAGTGTTGAATGGGTCCTACAAGTGGGAGGGTTAATATTTGGCAATGGATTAAAAATCTTCTTGTTTAGCATTGGATGGCAAGAGTAAATTGGTTGATTTTGGATTAGTGCATAAGATTACAAGGGGTTAATTAATGGCTGGGTTGGTGTCACGTGTGAGTGGGGATCAAGTAGGTTGTTCATATTAATTGTTTAGGCGAGTAGTCATAAGGTTACAATATGCGTTCGTTTAATTGATTATTTTTATTGCTATTCTTTTCATTCAGACTAGAAGAGTACACGAGTATTGCATTTTGTGATCAATCTTTCCGGTCAAGGTGAGTGGTTAAGCATGTGATCCCTTCTTTTGGAATCCGCTTGAGCCTATCAATTCTTGACAATCCTTTATTTTGTTCTGATTCTATGAATATTAATCTTGCTCGTTGAACTCAACTTATTTGACGATTGACGTACCCTTGGGCATACAAGGTTTATTGGTTATATTTCTGATTGATTGATTTCTCTTATTTCGCTTATTGTTTAATCATTGAATTCGTTATATTATTGAGATTCTGCAACGGCACAGGTAATATCTCTGTTGGTCACTCTCGTTGCCGTTGTTCTTATGTGATTGAGACCATGTATTGTACTTGTGAAAGTCCAAGGAAAAGACCCGGGCGCCATCCTGTGGTGACTTTGGCCACTAGGGAAAAGACTTGTGAAATACCCTGTGACTCTAGTGCTCAACGGATAGGGAAAAGACTTGTGAAATACCCTGTGACCCTATTCCGGATCAACTTAGGGAAAAGACTCAGGCGCCATCCTGGGGTGACTCTAAGTTCGGTGTTGGATCCAACGGGCTAAGCCTTGAGAAAATAATTGGCATTTGGCAATGGTTGTTATTATTATGGTTCCCACACAATTTGGGTTGAGATTTCTATTTATCATTGTTTGTAGTTCTGGTATTTTTGGACTGGCTGATTGGTAATGATGCATATTTTAATGAATCGATTATTGTTCTTGTTATTCGTTAATCAGAAATTCATCTCCTTGATACCACTTGTTGAGCCACCGACCTTTGTTAGTTGAAACCATTTCCTTGGAGCTCTCGCTATCGTTCTTTTAAATGTATGCCACGTTGTATTCTAAACCCATGGCATGCTTAATTACTCATTGAGCTGTGAGCTGACGGATATATTCCGCATACTTTTCAGGTTAGTTCGGGGAACATCATAGTGGACTCTGAGACCGTGTCGGGACCCACCGTTTGGACCTCTAGGGCATTCGCATTATCAATTTCTTTTAGTTTTGTTAACAGCTTCCGCACTTTTGTTTCTTTAGAATTTTTGTTAATAAATTTGGAGTATGGAGAATTTGGGATATTGTTCGCTGGCTACAAAAATGTTGGTTTTTGTTCCCAATTTAATTTTATATTTCAGGATTCAGTTTGATCTATTTGGGTTGTGAAAAATTATTATTATTATTTTTATTTTTGTATAGGCTTCGTGTTCCAAGAATTATTTCTTGGTTCACGGCCGGTCATGCTCCCGGATTTGGGGCGTGACAACTTGGCCTGTCAGCATATGCATGACCCCAAGGAGAGTCACTTTATGGCAGTCAAACGAATCCTGAGGTATGTTAAGGGTACCATTCACAATGGTTTGTTGTTCACGCCTGGTTTATTGACTATATCAGCTTACTCAGATGCTGATTAGGCTGGAGACAAATTGATAGGAGGTCAACCACAGGATTTTGTGTCTTTTTGGGATCGAAGTTGGTTTCGTGGACAACAAAGAAGCAACATACAATTATTGCTCGTTCCTCCACAGAGAATGAATATCGGGCCTTAGCTCAAACTGCAGTCGAGTACCTAATTCGCCGACATGGGTAGAGTCCATCAGCGATTCTATTCTGATGTAGCTGTTTTTGTAAGTTTTATTAGGGTTAGTGCTGTTGGTCCATCTATTCTTGGTTGAGCCAATTCTTTTGGGCTCTATTCTTTATTTGCCATCTTTATTACTATTAGTATTTATTTGAATCAGAACTTCTTTTAAAGGTTTTGTAAGTCAAAATTTAAAGAAATACAACAACAACAATAACAAAACCCATCTAATCCTCAATCATTCGGGGGAAAGGCAGGGGATAATTGAAGACAGGCCTAACCTTTGGCAATATACACAAAGTGGATGTGCTCAGAATACCACTAAAGTAGTGGCCCCCTTAAACCTCCAAGAACCGAGGTTTCCGTGTCTTAATTTTTAGAGAAATGATGTGTCCGCGTATCTGTATCCCGTGTCCGTATTTATTAGATTGCTACCAACATCCATGAGTTATGACTCTTACCTTTAGGCAAATGGGATTTAATCTACAGCTGAGAAGGAAGCAATACAACTATATATTGGTTGCTATGCTGGTACTCAAAACAACAATAATTTTTCAGCTCTGTTAAGGATTTTTTTTTTTTGGAAGGGTAAGCTTACAAAGTGAAGTGAATTGCATTTACTGTTACATTTGCAACAGAATGTTTTTTCCCATCACTATCCTCAATGCTGGACCTAAAACCTATGTTTAAGAACTTGCCCAATGTAGTCTAAGTTCCCGTTGATCTTTGAAATTAGATTTTTGGTTGGCTGGTGGCTCTGGAATTTTGGTTGATCCTGCAATCCTTGGAATTTCGGTTCATGCCGCAAAGTTTGCCTATGTCCGCGTAACATTGGTCCAAGTTCGAGAATGAATTAACAATGACTTTGATGAATTTTGAAAGGGCTTGTATTTGCATGTGTTGAACTTTTCCCTGGACAATGTTTTTTCCCACTGTTGCTGAACTCCTATTGTTTCAGTTTGAATCGGGAGGGACATGCGTCTTCACCAATGTAATTGTATTTCAATCTACTTGTATATGTTGGAAAAAATATTTTGTTTATAATATTTTAATTTAAGTGTGAATGAAAATTGATTTGATTTGGAGTTGCATCTTTTCATTAGCACCTGTTCGCCGTGGACAGACGCGTCCTTTCGTGAACAGATGTGTCTCTTCACCCTGGTGACTATTCATAGAGTCACTAGTTTGCCTATATATATGGCATCTTTATTTCATTTTTAGGGGTTGTTAATTTTTCCTCTACACTTTCATTGAGAGTCTTTTCATTGGAGAGGGTACAGACACAAGTTTGGTTCGCCTACCGAACAGATTGCAGTGCTACTTCCGTTCGGTGAAGATCAAGTAGTGCTGGGAGATAGACGTCCATGCAAACCGTAAGCACCGTAGCGGGGGCGAATCTGTCTTAAGTACAGAGTGTCTCACTCTATTAGCAAGGCACATTGGTATTTCCCTTTAGTATTTGATATCTGTAATTTGTTGTTAGTCTTAACTCTAGTTAGGTTTAGTTTCTGTTATACTTAACCATACCTAGCTGTCTCTAATGACAGGTGTATTTCAGTTGTATAAGTAAGTGGTTTCTTCCCATCGAAACTGCCATTGAATCAGAAATTCAGTTCAGCATTAAGTTTCTTTTGTCTTCAATTTCTCTCTCTAGAATTCTTCTCTCAAACCCTAACTTTCGCAGTAAAGATCTATTAGATTTCAGTCTCAGAAATTCAACATGGTATCAAAGCCACACGGCATTTGTCAATTAAGTTCACGATCCTGTACGTAGTTCATTCTTCTACTGTTAGGGTTTCAGTTGCTTGATCGATTCAAGAATTAGCGCAAAGAGGTGTTGAAATTGGGGGTTTTGTTCAAGAACCAATACAGAAAGGTGATTGAAGCAATAATGTCGACATCATCGTCTTCCTCCTCTGGTGCTACAGAATTGACCACGGTTAGGTTAAATATACCTCCGTCTCTGGTGTTTCTTATTGCAAACATACATTCTTTTGTACCTATTAAACTTGATTCTCATAACTACGTCATTTGGCGTACACAAATTGAACACGCTCTTAAAGCAAATGAGTTTTTTGGCTATGTTGATGGAACAATTCCATGTCCTTCAGCAACTACGATTAGAACTACCGAAGTGACAGTCCTAGAACCAGATTTTGCACTGTGGAAAATTGTTGATAGACAGTTAGTTTCATGTCTTATTGCTACTATATCTGCATCCACTGTGCCTTTGATTCTTGGTCTTGATCATGCTTTACAAGTCTGGCAGACTTTGGAACACAGATTCAACTCTGTCTCTAAAACACACATCCATGATCTGAAGCAACAACTGTTTAACATCACTAAAACGTCCACATTTGATGTATATTTTGATACTATCAAGGAACTGACATACAAGTTAGCAGCAGCAGGGTCTCCTATCACAAATGATGACCTGATTTTTCATGCTTTGCATGGCTTACCCCCTGAGTTTGATAACCTTCAAACAGCCCTTGGTCCACGTATTGGTGATTTGTCGTTTGAGGAACTTGTAACCATTGTTAATGGTGAGGAAATGAGGAAAAACAGAGCTGTGAGACCTACATCTGAATTGCCTTCTTCATCAGTGTTTTTGACTTTGAATAAACCTGAAGCTACTGGTGCATCATCCTCTTTTAACCCATCTATTGTGCATCAATCTACTCCTGGTTCAACACAGTATTTTTCTCACCAGCAAGTTCCACAGTACATGTCTGCACAACCTCAACAGTCGTCTATGTACAATGCAACCTTTCCACAACAACAGAACAGAAATTGGAATACCAATGACAGGCCAAGGGGTAACAGAAATCAGAGAGGAGGTGGTAATAACCCTTGTCAGATATGTAATAAAACCAATCACACAGCCAAAACTTGCTATTACAGGGCAAATTTGAATTATCAACCCTCATCCTACTTTTCCTATCCAAATAACTCCACTCAGAGACCTCCTATTCCTCAGGCTCATATGATTCAGACTCTACCTGGTTATCCTGAGTAAGGACCCTCTCCTTTTAACCCTGGAATCCTTCCTCCACCTCAGAATTTTTCTCAGCCAACATCTTTTTCTCCATCCATTTACTCTACCAACATGTATCCATCATATCCACCTCTATCTCATAACCCATATCCTGCACCTTCACAGCTCTCTTACCCCACTACTCAACCTCCAAGTCATTGGTATCTAGATAGTGGTGCAACCAATCATGTCACTAATGATTTCTCCAATTTGTCTCTGCAACATTCTTCTTCAGCACCTGCCAATGTTATGGTAGGCAATGGACATACAGTCCCTGTTTCACACTCTGGTAAGGGTATTTTACCTACACCTCATCCCTTCTCTCTTACTGATCTTCTACATGTACCTTCTATACATCATAACCTTATTTTTGTCCACAAGTTAGCCTTTGATAATAACTGCAGATTGATCTTTGATAATTCTGGTTTTGTTATTCAGGACAAACACACCAATCAGATTCTCCATCAAGGTCCTTCTCATCAGGGGCTGTATCCAATTCAGGCCTTTTCTAGTGTCTCTCCTCAAGCTTTGCTGTCTACTTCCTCCATCTTTCCTTCCTCATCTCCAGCAAGTCTCTGGCATCAGAAGTTGGGCCATCCTCATTCTAGTTATCTTCAGCATTTGGTACATCAGTTTCATTTACCTGTTCAAAAGCCTTTCCATGTAGACTGTCTTTCTTGTAATGTGGCTAAAAGTCACAAATTACCTTTCCATTTGTCTGAATTTCATGCTGAGCAACCTTTTCAACTCATGCATATGGATGTATGGGGTCCTGCCCCTATGCCTTTGTTTAATGGCTATAAGTACTATCTTGTTATTCTTGATGATTTTACTAAATACATTTGGTTGTTCCCTCTTCATTACAAATCTGATGTTAAATCTGTTCTTACACACTTTTGTGCCTATGTTAAGACTCAGTTTAATTCCTTCATCAAATCCTTTAGATCTGATAATGGGGGGGAATTCATTAACAAGTATTTGTATCACCTTTTTGCTGAGCATGGTCTCATTCATCAAACTTCATGCCCTCATACACCAGAACAAAATGGTAGGGCAGAAAGGGTACATAGACAGTTAATAGAAACTACTCTCACTCTTTTACATCAAGCTTCTATGCCTATCAAATTTTGGATGGAAGCTCTCATTACTGGTGTCTATCTTATTAATAGACTTCCACATTCTGCCATAAATTTTCAAGTTCCCTATTCTCTCTTGTTTCATAGAAATCCAGATTATGCTTTACTCAAACCTTTTGGCTGTTTGTGCTTCCCATGGTTGAAACCATATGCACCACACAAATTGAGTCCTAAGTCCAATCCTTGTGTTTTCTTAGGATATTGCTCTAATTCTAAAGGATATAGATGCTATGATCCTATCTTGGATAAAGTATATGTTTCTAGGCATGTGAAATTCCTTGAACACATGTTTCCATATTCTTCTATTCTTACCTCTTCTGTCTCTGTTACTCCTGATTACTCTTCTCATCCTTCTGTTTCTCAGTTTCCAATTTCCTTGGCCACTGAGCATGATTCCTTCTTGGCTGTTTCTTCTATACCCATTACTACTATTGTTCCTATTACCACTGTTTCATCTTCTATTTTGAATGACATTGTTACTCCACCACAAAATGTGTCTCTGTCTTCTCTTCCTGTTTCTGCACCTGTTCTTGCACCTTTATCCCCTGTTATCCCTGTTTCTGCACCTATTTCTACTCAACATCATATGCAAACCAGGTCAAAACATGGTATTGTTAAACCAAGAATACCTTTGTCTCTCTCCCTTGTTTCTGCTCCTGTTGATACTGAACCTAAGACCTTCACTGCAGCTATTAAATCTGTTGAATGGCAGAAAGCCATGTCCACTGAGTATTCTGCTTTACTCTCACAAGGAACTTGGTCTCTAGTTCCTCCACCTTCTCAAGGGAATGTAATAGGCTGTCATTGGATTTTTAAACTCAAAAGGCATTCAGATGGCACTATAGCAAGATATAAGGCTCGCTTGGTAGCTAGAGGTAACCAACATACAGAGGGACTTGACTTTTCAGAGACTTTTAGTCCTGTCATAAAACAACCAACTTTGAAACTTGTTATAGCATTGGCTGTTCATTTTGGTTGGTCCATGAAACGGCTTGATGTTACCAATGCCTTTCTTCATGGGGTTCTAGAAGAGGATGTGTATATGAGGCAACCTCCTGGTTATGTGGACCCTCAAAGGCCACAGCTTGTTTGTAAATTACACAAGGCCTTATATGGTCTTCGTCAGGCCCCTAGAGCTTGGTATGCTCTCTTCTCTTCTTATCTACAAACCCTTGGTTTCCAGAACAGTCTTGCAGACACGTCCTTGTTTGTCTTGCTTAAAGGGTCTGATATCACATATGTCCTCATTTATGTGGATGATATAATTGTGACAGGTTCCAACCCTGCCTTTATTTCTTCCTTATTGCCTCAACTTCAAACCATGTTTGCCCTTAAAGACCTTGGTGATCTTCATTATTTTTTGGGCATTGAGGTTCATAAAGATGGTTCTGGCTTGTTCTTAACACAGCATAAATATGCCCTTGAATTGCTTAGCAAAGCTGGTATGCTTGATTGCAAACCTAGTCTTTCTCCTGCTTCTACCAAACCCTCTACAGTTGATGACTGCATTCCTTTTGAAGATGTTCAGTTTTATAGGTCCATTGTTGGATCTTTGCAATACTTGACTATTACCAAGCCTGAGATCTCTCATGCAGTTAATTACGTATGCCAGTTTATGCATGCTCCTTCTCATACTCATTTTGCTGCTGTCAAGAGGCTCCTCAGATACGTTAAGAGTTCTTTAGACCAAGGACTGTATTTTCATCCAACTTCATTATGTCTCACTGCATTTTGTGATGCTGATTGGGCTGGGGATCCGTTGGACAGACGTTTCACTTCAGGGTTTTGTGTCTATTTGGGGGAAAATCTAGTTTCCTGGAGTGCCAAGAAACAGAATACTGTATCTCGCTCTAGTACTGAGGCTGAATACAGATCTCTTGCTCAGGTGACTGCTGAACTACTATGGGTTTGCCAACTTCTTTAGGATCTGCATATCCCTCTGACTAGCATTCCTGTTGTCTTCTGTGATAATATGTCTGCTATAGCCCTTGCTTCTAATCCCATTTTCCATGCTCGGACCAAGCATATCGAAGTGGACTATCATTTTATTCGTGAAAGGGTCATGACCAAGCAAGTGGATGTCCAGCATGTTCCTTCTGATTCTCAAATTGCAGATGTGTTTACCAAATCTGTTTCTGTTGCTCGTTTCCAAGCTCTTGCCTCCAAACTCATGGTCAAAACCCTTCCCATGAGTTTGAGGGGGGCTATTAGCAAGGCACATTAGTATTTCCCTTTAGTATTTGATATCTGTAATTTGCTGTTAATCTTAACTCTAGTTAGGTTTAGTTTCTGTTATACTTAACCATAGCTAGCTGTCTCTAATGACAGGTGTATTTCAGTTGTATAAGTAAGTGGTTTCTTCCCATCGAAACTGCCATTGAATCAGAAATTCAGTTCAGCATTAAGTTTCTTTTGTCTTCAATTTCTCTCTCTACAATTCTTCTCTCAAACCCTAACTTTCTCAGTAAAGATCTATTAGATTTCAGTCTCAGAAATTCAACACACTCGCCTTGATCACCTTTTCATTTTCATCGATTTTCAAGTTTTGCATTCCGATTTTATTGCATTCATATTTCCGATTTTATCACAAAAAGTAAACATATTTTCCAACAATCTTAAGACAGATTCTTTTCGTTACTTTTTGTGTTTATTCTGCCTATCATTATGCGTAGATAATGGATTGTCGTTTGTTTGTTGATATGCTTGCATGTGGCGTTTATAGTCATAATTGGATATGATAAACTATAAATTAATGGGATAGGCCGAACCGTTTAAATGAACAGAATACAAATTTCTTGCTGGTGCTGGTAGAAGTTATTCGGATTTTGATCGGATATGTATGAACATTTTAGTTAATTTCATGGTTGGATCAGTCCACTTGTGTTGTCTAGAACAACCCCCGTGGCTACACAGTTTTCATGTGCAATTCATTGTTAGAGTTTCTGGAACCAAACTAGGATTTCCTTTATTTTTTGTTAATTTGTTGTGTCTTTGCACCGATTGGTGAGATGTGGTATTCTTCTTTGATATGAACTTGGTGTGAGTTGGTAACAAACATGACCTTACGAAAGGTTATGTCTTGTCATTTCTTACTGTTGCAAATGGCTAACGGTTATTTTTCGTTGGAGGCATGCAGACTCCGTTCAACTCGTGTGACGGATTATAGGGACACCCACCCAGTTCCAAAATGATCATGTATTTTTATAAGGACAGATTAATGGTGTTAGAGAATACAATTAAGATACCTTGTATCCCCTTAATGATGACATGGTCGATTGCATGTTAAATTTAAATTTGATAGGATTTATGATTTTCAGATGTGATCCTGATCTATGGGCATAGATTTGCATATTTTGTACTTAGCCTGTGTTGGTTCGTCCGTTTGTAGTCGCTTCATGCTATTCCTTTAATTGCATATTGCATATAGTGACTAATTTGCAATTATCATGCATAGGGGGGAATCCTCTGATACACTTTTCCATTTGGGTTGTGACTTCTGGAAAGGTCACTTAATTTAGGCGATTTGTTCCTCTTCATAAAAACATGTAACTATGTGGTGACTTATGGATTTGTTCTATAGATGAAGATATGTGACCCTTGGAGTTTCAATTAAATGGTGTGACTCTTGAGTTTAAATTAAGAAATATAACCCTTGGTTTCAAACTAAGGGATATGGCCTTTTCGTTTAAACCAGAAGGTGTGTCTATTGAGATTACACTAAAAGGTGTGACCATTTAGTTTACATCAAGAGATGTAACCGATTGGTTCAAAATAAGGAATGTGACCACCAAGTGTAAACTAAGGGCTGTGATTATTGTGTTTATATCAAGAGATGTGACCATTGGTGAACAATCCTATGACTTTTCAATAAGTCACTTGGGCCAAATTGGTTGGAAACATAAAACATGCAAATTTATGTTTTGGATTTTTGAAATTGAGTCTTGATAAACATAGCAGATAGGCTAGCTATGATTGATTTGGCGTTTATCTAAGATTTAGAATATTTTATTTTCTATAATCTTTTTGAATGTTTTGTAGTTATCAAATAACTACGCCCCACGAGATATTTTTTAAATAAAGTGGAGTCGATTTTTATGCTATGGAGAGTATCCAATGAACATGGAAAAGTACATATCTGAAATGCATGTTCCATTTAACATAAAATCATGGCAGTTTTTCGAGGGGAAAAAAAAAAGGGGGTGGAAATTTGATGAAAGAGTTACTCATTTTTGGATGAGTTACTCGATGTGGGGGTTGTTTATTACAAATGTGTCTAGAAACACAAAGAGATGAAGAGAGAGTTTTGACATTTGGTTATGTCATGTCATAAACTGTGGAAATTATTTCGATAAATTCTGAATTGATTTCAGAATTGTGGGGGAAGCAAAATGTATAATTTTCACAAAGAGTTAAACTAGTTGTTGCACTTTTGGAGATATCAACTATACTTGAAGAATAAAGTATTGTGATATGAATATCCAATTTAAAATTTTAGAATCCAAGGGTAGATTTAAGTTTACAATTGGAGTGCAACAGTGATTTGGAAATCCTCACGCGTGTATAGCAATGTCTACAATGGAGCCTGATCAACTCATTGCGTTAGACAAAAGCTAGTAAGTGGAGTGGCTAAGCCATTTCTTAGAGGATGTTCTATTGTGGTTCAATTTTGTGCCAAGATTTATAATACGATGGCCATCGGTAGTTGGAAAGGCTTAGAGGACCACGAAGAACGGTAAGTCTTGATTTTGTAGACATGCACCGTTAAACATTTGTTTTCAGTAAAGAATGAGTTTTAAGTATGAGATAATAGTTGTGACATTGATACCTGTCCGGACTTAAAACAATCATGTCAAACTATAGGTGATTATGTGAATATTCTAGATTATCACATAATTGTGGGGGAAGTGGTGCTTTTTTGCAAATAACTCGGTTTTTGCAAGTAACTCATACATGGTTTTTGAAAATTACTCAGACAAGTAATTTAATTCTGTGCCAAAAGTTTGCAGATTATTCTTTGTTTAGTGTTCATAAGTTTGACACTCAACGTTAGGAAGGCACGAGATAGTAGGGTAAGTCCTGACGTGATAATTGCAGACACAATACCATACAACACTTTGTTCTCAATTGAAATTAGCACCATTTAAGGTCAATAATAAAATACGGATCCATTAACCAAATGGTTTTGACCAGAGAACAAATGATCATCGAGTGGAATGGGTTTAAAGCCTACCAATTAAAAGTCTCTATAACGGCAACCCAACCTAGTTGACTGGAGATCCCAAGATCTAGGTTCAACGGGACAACCGAGTTATATGAGACTTAAAAGTATCACTGAGGAGATATCTCTCTCCAACTTATTCCTATGGTGAAACAGTGAAGCCTGCAGCGATTTAGGTTAAGTTTTCACTTTTAATGATTCTTATACCTTGGTAAATCCAAGTGGGGTATAGCAGGATACTCTTAATAAGATATCACTGATGTGAGTGTGAAGTGGGCCGCTTCTATGAGAATTTTAAGGTTGAATTCTTTAAAAAACACTCTCTGAAACCAGTCGCGTGTTCCAGGGCCAAAATGGGCACAATCGTAAGAACCAACTGTGTTCGGAAAGATTCTGTGTGTTGACTATTGTCTTGGCTTACACAAACAGCTGAACAGTTCAAGACATCGCGTTCACTGGTTAGCTAGTAAGTCCGATAGTTATTCACAAGGCGAGGTTCAAAGCCAAAAGCTACCTAACCCCATGCAGGAAATTTCCACATGTACTCTCTCTCATTTGCATTGTTTTTGCATTGGTTATTTAGTCAATTTCATTCATGTGGGGGATTGTTGGAAAAAATATTTTGTTTATAATATTTTAATCTAAGTGTGAATGAAAATTGATTTGATTTGGAGTTGCATCTTTTCATTAGCACCTGTTCGCCGTGGACAGACGCGTCCTTTCGTGAACAGATGTGTCTCTTCACCCTGGTGACTATTCATAGAGTCACTAGTTTGCCTATATATATCATATATGGCATCTTTATTTCATTTTTAGGGGTTGTTAATTTTTCCTCTACACTTTCATTGAGAGTCTTTTCATTGGAGAGGGTACAGACACAAGTTTGGTTCGCCTACCGAACAGATTGCAGTGCTACTTCCGTTCGGTGAAGATCAAGTAGTGCTGGGAGATAGACGTCCATGCAAACCGTAAGCACCGTAGCGGGGGCGAATCTGTCTTAAGTACAGAGTGTTTCACTCGCCTTGATCACCTTTTCATTTTCATCGATTTTCAGGATTTGCATTCCGATTTTATTGCATTCATATTTCCGATTTTATCACAAAAAGTAAACATATTTTCCAACAGTATATTGTATTTGCTTGTTATAGATTTGTATGCCCAGCATATACTTTTGAGTTGGGCACCAATTTTCTTTATGAGCCTTCACTATCTATATGTATATAACTGCTGAGCTTCTAACTTCACGTACTGGCAAGGCTGTATTAAAGTACATTAGGTTAGGCATTCATGTGTCCTATTTTTTTATTTTATTAATGCTAGTTTGCCACTTAAAATGTTTACTTTTGAAATAATGTGGAGTGGCATGAGTTTAAGATTTTGGTAGTTGGCAGCTTGGCGCTGATATTGTTTTCAGGTACTGATTGTGGTGTGACTAGTATTCCAATCATCAATTGAGGACTTCATAACTTTTGCAGGTTCTCGCTACGAGGAAATTATGGCTGATACAGAGTATTTGGATAGAGTTTTGGCAGAGGGTGCCTCTATAGCCACAGATATAGCAGATATTACTCTCAATAATGTCTGCCAAGCAATGGGATTCCTACGGAGATGAGCAGAATCGATGGTGCGAAATATCTTATGTGAAAGGTTACTTGAGAAAGTGACTTGAGTTTTCTTTTGGATGATTTATCGTTTCCCCATAGTTTTCAGATTGTACCGATGAGCACATTCTTGCGGCGGGGAAAGAGGAAAATTATCAGAGGCCACATTTTTTTGATACTGTTAGCACTTACATCTCGCTTTCCAGATAGGTCCCATTCTTACTTTCCTTCATGTTTACTGGAACTGTGGATTTCAAATTCAGTGTGTTTTTTACGTAAAAATGTAAATTCGTCGTAGGACATATACTACATTCACTCTTTGTTACTTAGATTTCATACAGACTATTCGACAACCATCTTTTTCTTGAAGCGATGTGATCATTAATTCAGTTGACCCTCCTTGCCTCTATATACGTCGGCCCACGAATTTGCCCACCCATGAGAAATGGAAGCAAGCATTTCTTTTATATATGAACTAATAGGAATCCCATTATTGGACAGATTTGAGCATGAATGTTCACCCTATTAAATGGGACATACAGATTTCAGACTTCCTCGTAACGTATAATCCCGATCGCAAATTATAATACAAGAGTAATTTTTTCACTGATCATGAAATTACGTCTCCAATCGCAACCAGATATTCCAATCAAAGGAGCACTTAAAGTTGGGTATCATACTACTCCCTCCGTTCCTTTTTAAGTGTGTAGTTTCGGAACTCCAACTTTTTTTATCCAGACATCATCATTACATTTTAGTACTTTTAAATTTCCACAATTGCCCTCCTCCATTTAAAAAGTTAAAATGGCTGCCATTTCACAATTTTGGCTGCCATTTCACAATTTCCTCAGAGTACGTTTGGACGGGTTCACCAAATTTTGGACAAATTCCTCTAGTGAAAATTTCCTCCCACAATTATAGCCGGTTCCACAAATTTTTCCTAGAAAAGGGCGGGTATTCCTTATTTCCTGATTGCGCTTTCCCAACAGCTGAACAACGTCAGAGAATCTTTGAAACTTTGTTGATACAAAGTCAACAAGTTGGAATTCTCAATGTAAAAATGGGTAGCTTTGCTTCTGTTGCTGAAATGTACCTAGTCAACAAGTTGAAAAGGTTTTACCCGCTATTCAATCTAAATGGCCAAGCTCTAGTGCAACGGATTCTATCTACATCCAACAAGATAATGCGAGAACACACGTTTTTTTTGAAGCTAAGTAAGGACGGATTCAATATTTGCTTATCATTTCAACCTTCTCAGAGTCCGAATATGAATGTTTTAGATCTCAGTTATTTTCGGGCAATACAATCTCTTCAACACCAACAAGCTCCCACAACTATTGATGAGCTTGTTCACGCCATAGAGAAATCGTTTGAAGATTTTGTCATCGGATTGTCTCAATCGTGTATTTTTATCATTACAAGCTTGTATCATTGAGGTGATGAAAGCTAATAGGGTAGACAACTACAAATTACCACACATAGAAACAAGTCGACTGTTGAGAGATGGTTTTGCTCTTCCATGTGAGCGTCAGATTCTAGACATCAGTTAGTTGTCTAGGTACTCTAAAGGTGGTGCGGCACATCAGGTAAAAAAAATGATCTACAAGACTACAACCATTGGATAGTAGAGGATCAGTTTAAAAAAATGAAAAGGATAGTAGTGGATATCTCGGGCCGATGGGCTGGGCGGGCGGGCCAGCAAGAAAATATTTAGTCCCAAGTCCTGCCAAAGGAAAAGTTGGGCTGGGCTAGCCCACCCATTTGGTGGGCTCGGGCAAAGCCCGGAGGGCTTAGCGGGCTTCGGGCGGGCCACGGGCCAATGGGCTAAATGATGAGGCTTGCTTCAGTATATGCATACTCCCTCCATTTCTTTTTAATTGTATTGATTCGTAGATCCAATTTATTAAGGAAACATCATCATTATTCATTTCACATCAACTTTTATCTCAATTTTATAACTTTCACATCAATTTTTAATTAAATTATTCAAAATTATCCTCCACTTTTACCCATAAACTCTTTTATCATTAACTTTTCAAAATGACAAAACAATAATTGTATAAACTTTTTACCATTAACTTTTCGAATACACACTTATTAAGAGACATTCCAAAATGAAATACTTACTAATTAAAATGGATAGATGGAGTGTATAAATTGGATGTGGGGTGCACTTGGTCTCTCTCTCTCTCTCTCTCTCTCTCTCTCTCTCTCTCTCTCTCTCTCTCTCTCTCTCTCTCTCTCTCTCTCTCTCTCTCTCTCTCTCTCTCTCTCTCATGGAGTAAGAACACAATATATATCTTGTCTATAATTTGGTTTAACAAACCCAAAGGAGTTGGTCAAGTGGTCTTGGCGTGAGATATAGGGTTTTCTTAATGGAAGGTCTAAGGTTTGATTATAAAGGAGTGGATCTATGACGAAATTCCATAACTCACTCTCTTTTCAGATTATCCCCAAGGCTTAGGCCCAGTAATTACCCAGTACGTGTGGGACTATAAGGTACATATTGTACGAGTAAAAAAAATATTTCTTTAACCGATACGGTATTCTGAACCTTGATTATTAATATTCGTAGATAAAATAGCCTTTGACTGCCATCGCGGAGCTTGTCCCGAGTCACCTACGCATGGTATCCCATGAAAAGAGGCACTCCCCCAGGAAGCTTTAGGCCATCTCCAGTGGTGTAGTTAAATTTTGTAGTTATATGACACAAAAGTGTAAAAAATGGGTCTCATTTATGTGTTGTTAAGTCGTTGTTAGGTAGTTTATTCATTTGTATTCTAATAGTGTAACTAGTATTGTGTTCCAAATGGGTTCCATAATTTATTTTTTGTTCTTTTGGTTCAATCCCCTCGCTCTCTCTCTCCTCTATCTTCCATGAGTGTCAGGGCCTCCACCCGTCCACTTTTTTGCCTTTAAAGGATGTGGACCCCACTTAACCACAACTCCAACCCCTCTCACAGTTAACCCCTGAGCAAACTTCTTCTCCCCTTTTACACAACTTAACCACAACTTAACTACACCATTGCAACAAAAAAAAAACACTAACATATACTAACTGTCCTAATTCTTAAACAAATCACAAGTTCACTACAAGAAATCAGGCATTTAGCGAGGAAATTGGTTTCCTCGCTGAAACATTCCTCGCTAAAGGCACACTATTTGCGAGGAAATTAATGTTCCCTTGGTAATGGGACAAAGTTTTAGCGAGGAAATTTATTTCCTCGCTAAAAAATTAATTTCCTCGCTAAAGACACCCTTTTTGCGAGGAAAGAATATTTCCTTGATAAAACTTATCGCTAAAACTTTGGCGCCAATAATTTCTCCCGCCAGACAAGTATTTGCGAGGAATTGCAACAATTCTTCGCAAATTGTTGCAGCCAATTTGCGAGGAAATAGAAAAATTTGTCACTAAAAGGCAATAATAATTTTTTGTGTTAAATTAATTGGATTCTAAAGGTCTAAACAATTTGCGAGGAATTTTCGTTGCTGCAAAAAAAAATTGGTATTTGCGAGGCAATATAAAATTTTGTCGCTAAAAGGCATTTTAATGTTGGAACCAATTTGCGAGGAATTTTGGCTACTGCAAAAAAGTTGGTATTTGCGATGCATTATAAATTTTTGCCACTAAAAGACATTTTAATGTTAAAACCAATTTGCGAGGAATTTTGGTTGCTGCAAAAAAGTTGGTATTTGCGAGGCAATATAAAATTTTGTCGCTAAAAGACATTTTAATGTTGAAACCAATTTGCGAGGAATTTTGGTTGCTGCAAAAAAAATTGGGTTATTTGCAAGGAAATTAAAATTCATCACTAAAAGGCAACAGTGATATTTGTGCCATGAGTATGTGCGAGGAAATTCCGAAATTCCTCGCTAATTGTCCCCTTGAAAAAAATGCGTCAGATTTCCAAGGGGCGGAAACAAGATTTTGGAGAATAAAAATTTTGCAAGGAATTTTATTTACCGCAGTGAAGTTGGTTTTTACAAGGCAATCGAAATTTTGGTTGCTAAAAGCCTAAGATGTGGCAAATTTTCCTTATGGATGAGGGGCCTTTATAAACCCGATTGAGCCAAAATTTCGGACAAAATTTCGACGATCTGAACCGTTAGATGTGTTTAAAACGTGTTTTTAAGGACCTACATACGGAAGGATTTGGGAAAAAAAATACTACCCGGAAAGGGCTTGATCAGAGCATTTTTTTATAAAAACCGCTATATGAAAAATTGCTCCGATCAAGCCCTTCTAGGTAGTTTTGTTGGCCAAATCCTCATTGGACCTTATAAACACGTTTTGAACACATCTAACGGTTCTAATTTACAAAAAAATAGATCAGATGGCTTTGAACTGGTGCATTATAGTGTTCAAATGCCACTATAATCACTGAATGTGTTCCGATCGTGTGGTTACCGACATCCGATGATCATCAATTTCGGGGAGAATGATAGAATTGATAAGATGTTAAATCGTATCGGTTCAGATCAAACATTAAGAAAATGAACCAGTATCCACCATTCATTGTTATACATTGAACTTACATAGTTATGAACCAATATATACTACTATAGTGTAATGTACATTAGCCACACGATCGCAACACAATTAGGACAATCAACACCGATTATTTTGTTTTTCTTGGTGTTTTAATAAATCTCACCAAATTTCGGGTCAATCGGATTTTGAAAGCCCCTTCATCGAACTTACTTGGTTCTGAACTAAGCTATTATGTCATAGTATAACGTTCGATAGCCACACAATCGCAACACAATTTTGACGATCCACACCGTTCAATGATTTTCAAAATAATGTTTTGTATGGCCTTGCAAAAAAGCAGGTCAATTGGATATGCGTAACTCGTTGATCCAAGTTACGCATATCCAATTGATTTCAAAACTTGGAGTTTTGGATCGACCAGTTACGCTTGGATCGATAAGTTACGTATATCCAACTAACCTGATTTTTTGCAAGGTCGTACAAAATATTATTTTGAAATTATTTAACGGTTTGGATGATTCAGAATTTAGGATCCTAAATTCTGAATGTGAAGTTGGAATGTTGGATCACCCACACTTACACATATCCAAATGAGAGAATGGACAGCCTTGCCGCCAACATTTTGTTACTCATCACCACAAAATTTTGTTGCCGCCTCTTCTTTTTCGGAGGATTTCAACCTTGCCGCCAACATTTTGGGGAAAACCCTAGCAGATCTCTCTTCACTTCTCAGACCTCTCTCTCTCTCTCTCTCACACACACACACACACACACACAAGCCAAGCTACCACCATCGCTCTTCCTTGGCATCTCCACTGTACGGACGGCACCCCTGCTGGCCGACCTCAAACACATGCAGGTATGTTTCCCTCGCTGCCTATAGATCTATGTTTCTACTTTCCCCAATTTTTAAACCCCCCACCCTCTTATTGTTTCATCCCTGAATCAAATTTGTGAATCAAAACCCATCTTACTTCTGATTGGACTTTTCCCCCCGTCAATTTAGGAACAAAGGTTTTAGGGGTTATGTTCGTTTACTTGCTTACTTCTGATTCGAGTGTATTCTCCCCGTCAATTTAGGAACAGAGGTTTTAGGGGTTATGTTCATATAGTTTATACTTTTGGACCATGTGTTTGTGCTGATTATTTTGTTTTCTTGTATTTTACATTGTAGGGTAGTAGGGTTTCTAAATCAGCGAGTTTGGGATTTGCAAATAATTCTAAATTGCGACTTCTAATTTGAGGTTTTACAAAGTTTGGGGTTTGCAAATAATTCTAAGCTGCAGCTCCTATCAGGGCACAAAAGCTCACGGTGACTGTGAGGGTGAAAGGCTGTAAGTTTTCATCTCTATTTTCCCATATCATCCTCGAAAGATGCTTAACCCCAATTGATTTGTTGTGATTTTTTGGGGCAATAATATTGTATACTTATATCTATATGTATTTACACATACCAATGCATATGTTAGTCTTTTTTGGGGCAAAGTCGTAGTGCCATAGTTATGGCAGTGGAAAGAACTATTAGTTAATTTTTACTACTTTATTCAACAATAGTGACAAGAACAAGGCATAAAAGTAGTTGGATTAAGAAATTAACCTAGCTCATAAACAAATAACACCTAAAATACTCATACATCTAAGGTAATACAGTATCTAATCTAGATTATACTGTGTTCATGTGTTTAGATATGGAGTTTTGTGGATAATCAGGGGAATAGAAGTGAATCTTTTGATAAACACGCTTGTAGAAACGAATCTAGATTATACTTTACTTGTTTAGCCAGTGGTTGTTGAATACCAAAATCTTTTAGACTATTTTATGTTTGAGACAAGTCATCTCCTCAAATACATCAACCACTTTTAGCGCTTTAGTTATTTGAGCACTTTTTAGTTTCTTTCCAGCATAGACTCTAGCATGGCATGACAGACCCCTTAATCTTATTAACCAAACATTTTAGTTTCTTTCCAGGCATAGACTCTAGCATGGTTATTGGCAAGAGCCTACGGGCTCTACCGAAGCCTGTCGAGCCTAGAAGAAACCGTGAGTGGGCCAGGGCCGGCCTAACCCAACCTGTTTAACACGTGGGACCATGGAACCCCCCACACTTAATAGAGGGGGTTGGAGTAAGTTTGAGGGTAAAGTTTTCGGAGGAAAGAATTTGAACTCGTTCTTGTGATTGGCTTCTCATAAATAGTTCACTCGGCTATAACTTCAGAATTGTTTATCCTTGGTCTCATTTGTTGAATGGCCTGGCTATTCAATCAGAAGTTATGGTATTGCCACTTTTTATTTATGGAAGTTGTTAGGAGGGGGAGACCAGAGTTGCAACCCCCCTTGGGAAGAGCGGCTCTCAACCGCTATAATATGTTCAGTTCAGCCAGTGAGTCAGTAGCTCTCATATAGTTTGACCTTATTTTTCAGCATGTCAACCAGAGGTTTGAAAACAATTGGGTAATATGTTTGTGCAACTCAGGTGTCAGTCAGAACTCAATGGCTGTCATGTTACATGTTATTGCTTGGGAAGCTCATGTAGTTTTATTGCGAATTTTGGACTAGCTCAACGAGATAGATTAACCTTTGACTTGGAATTCGTGGTCCTAAATATTCCATTCTAGACTTCTAGTACTACTACTACTCGAAGGGTTCTAAGGAAGGATAGATATATATGATTCTCCTTTTTGGATTTGTCTCACGACTCTCACGTGATTAGCATAATTCTACGGTTTTGTGTCTTGGATTTTGTTGATACAATCACTCTTGCTATATTTTTGCAGTTGTATGAATCTGTAGTCTAATGTTCTGCACACTGGTGGATTGGATCCGCATAGGGTTTGCTGGCGACAAACATTGAGAGGGATGAAGAGATCCCGACAAATTTTGTGTGTGTGTGTGTTCTCGCGTGTGAGAGAGAAAAAGAGATGCAAAAGAGAAAAAATGAAAGCAGATCGGTATATCGATTAGAGAAGTTAGTACTGTATTACCAGCAGATTTCTGTAGCGTCTTAACTTGAGTTTAATTGGTTCACGAAGTTGTCCTCTATTTTGTTACGAAGTATTGCCCTGTTTTTTTTTTCTACTTTCCTGCCCTTGGGTATTGCTGTTTTGTTGGTAGGTGTCATTTAGTGACTAGTGAATTTTTTTCCATCTGGCTCCTGTCGCCGTTGGGTGGTGATTCCGGAGAAAAAGTTTGTAGTTCATTGTAGAAGTGCTAAGATGGGGTTCGGATTTGTCGCATGATAGCATTTCAATTACAACTTTCTCTAAGCCTTAAAAGGCAGTTCAAGAATATTCGAGACAGTTCTTTTAGAGGCATTTCAATTACAAGTTTTCTTGAAGTTGATTTCTTGTTGAAGCTCACAGATTAACGTTTACGTTGTTCTCTGTTTGTGTATCCCTTCATGTCATATCTTTTCAATGTTAGGCATACGGCTTTCTTGTAGGCAGTGCTATGCTTGTATTACGCAGCAATTTAGTCCTAAATTTGCTTTGCTTTCCAGGGCTGTAATTAACTATGCAAACTCGCCATCCATGAAGTTCTTCTAATGACAAGAATTATAAAATCACCTGGCTCACAGCGTTATAAACAACACTATGAATCAATCAGATTGTTGGATTGTTAGGTATACATGCCTAGAGAAGCCAATAAATAGCAATAGAAAGATAATGTTACAGCTAAATGGTCGCAACATGCCTTCCAATGATGCTAGTGAGTATCTATTTCTCGCTTTCTTAGGCGGCTTGACCGTTTTTTTCTTTCTTAGGCGGCTAAGATGATTTTCTCTACTGCTCCTGCTGTTGCTGTCATGATTTTTTGACGTTTTCTCTACTGCTACTGCTGCTGAAATTATATTCTGCCTTGATCTTATGACCATTTGTTGTGTTGGCTTTTGCTTAAGTGCTGCTATTGTTGTAATATCCATCCGTGATGTCCTTTAAATGATCATTTGGTGTCCTCTGTTATGGGTCATTTGCTGTCATGATTTTCTGGGGTTGTTTTTGTTTTTTATTTTTGGTCTTTTCACCTAAAAGCTATATGATTCGTGCCCTTGCCCAGAATAACCAGGTCACAAAAGCCCATTTTGTAGCATTGAACTTAAACCAAACAATAGGTATCCAGGGAACTTTAGCTCTTTTGTGTCTAGTAGCACTCCAAGCAGATTTAACAGTAAAACCAGCTGAAGAGGGAACCCACGTCACTCTATCTTCCACCTGTTCATTAGGCACTAAATGTTGGAAGTTTTACCTTCCTTCAATGAATGAATTCAGTAGCTGGAGAAAGATAGGGGTGTCATCCCTATTTTATTGTCGCCCATTCTCTGGCAAGTATGGAGAAAAGCATGGCGCTTTACTCCCACCGACAATTATAGAGCTCTCACTAGAGCTATATTAGTCATGCATCTGCAAAGAGGAAACACACACTTTGATACATAGTGCACTTTCATATAGAGGGTTCTGATTTGAGGGAGAGAGACAGACAAAGTTCAGTTCGCCAAGGCGCTCCTGGGAGGTGTTCCGTGGTTCGTGGTCCAGCCGTTTTATCCTGGGAGACAGACGTCGGATTCAACCTACAACACCCTCGGTAGGCGGCGAATCTGTTTTAAGGAGACCGTGGTTACACGGGACTCGGTTCTCGAATACTCCAATTCTGTTTGTATTTCTCACTAATTTATTCTGCAATTATATTTGTATTTGGATTTCATGAATGGAAATTATTCTTTGGAATTCATGTATTGCCACAATTTTTCGAACAAGCTTAAAACAGATTTTGATCGTGTGATCGGAAAATTTTGGATTTCAGAAAATAATTTCTGTTCGGGTCTAACGTTTTAATTGCAGAACAAATTTGAACAGATTTCTAGAAAACCGTGGGTTTTATTTTTCTATCCAAAGTATACAGGAGAGTACTTTGGGGCTACATGATTTTTTGGAGAAAAAAAAAAAAAAAAAACCGAGAATCAAACTTTGATTCTTTGATCCATACAGAAGGCTACCTTTGGGTCTTCCACATCTTTTGCAGCTTCGGCTTTGTCGGTCATGCGTGGCTTGACATGAGATCATGATAATCTCGACGGCTACGGCCTTAGGCTGTCGTGCGCGGCAGGCCTCCGTTTAGAAAACGGTGCGGAGAATGGACCTCCGAAGTGCACACTCCGGATGCCGGAGTAAAGCCGAAGTGCTCTGATATTTTCTCCTCTTGCATCTCTGAAATGAAGAACAGAAAAGAAGAAGAGGGATGTCTTTAAAATGGGAAAAGATGGGTTTTTCTAGAAACTTAAAGGAGGCAGTGCTCCTTGGTTTTAGAAATTGGTTTTTAATTGATGATGTCGGCGTGAAAGAAAACAAGTTTTGCAGCCTTTCTTTATGGATGCATCTGTGCATCTGTTTTCAAAGTGGAAAAATTTTATTTCTTCTTTCTCGGGACAGTCCACACTTGGGTTTTAAAATTGGATCAGTTTTCATTTCTAGCATTTTGACAGATGTTCTCCATGCAAGGAAGGAAACTCTGTTTTTGTTTTTATTGAAAAAAAAAAAAAAAAGGCATTTTTCGGTGGATTTGTCTGATGGAATCCAAGGAAGGTGTAATCCAGTGTGGCCGACACTTGGAACGTATGGTGCAACCGTACGTTTTAATGGTATTAAATGGTGAATACTGAATACTACAACCTTGGATAGTACTATTTGTATGGAAATAGTATCTACACATGGAAATAGCGTGCCGCCACATGGATCCGTTGGGCATTAAAGCACCGGGGCATGCTTGTATAACGGATGTTAGATCATCTCGGGCATTGTTAAGTTTAGATTGCATATCTATTCTTATTGTCGATATTATGAAGATCTATTGATCTTGTTTGTTTAACAACATGTCGCATATCTTTGGAAAGAGTCCGCTTCGGTAAAAACACCGCGCAAACTCCTCCCGGTTGAACTGCAGTGAAACCTCCACCTTTCCCACGTTTCCGATGACCCATGTGGATAAGCGGGAAAGTTTGGGAGTGGGGCTGATTTTAAGAGATGGCAACAAAAGATGTTGTTCTTTCTTACCACTCTCAATTTGGCTGGGTGTTTGACTGATGATGCCCCAGTTGTTGCGGAGGATGAGACTGATAGTCAAAAGCGGATGGCTCAAGATATCTGGAAAAACGCTGATTATCTATGCAAGAATTACATTCTGAATGCACTGGAGGATTCTTTGTATTCTGTGTACATTGATGCAAAGTCTGCTAAGGAACTGTGGGAGTCCTTAGAAAGGAAGTTCAAGGTTGACGGGGCCGGGTCCAAGAAGTTCCTTGTTGGCCGGTTTCTTGACTTCAAAATGGTGGATATGCGATCTGTCAGTGCACAACTCCACGAACTTCAAATATTGATAAATGAAATCAAAGCAGAAGGAATGGTGCTAGGTGAGCCATTCTTGGTGGCTGCGGTCATCCACAAGCTTCCTGAGACTTGGGAAGGGTTCAGGCACTATCTCATGTTCAAGACCAAAGAGATGACTTTGGAAACTCTTTTCATGAAGCTTAACATGGAGGAGGAAAGTCGGGCTAGGAACAAAGCTGCCCAGTCTCCTCATATGGCCAAGGCTAATGTGATTGTCCATGGTCAGTCTTCGGGTACGAAGAAAAACCAACATGACAGGCGTTCTGATAAACGATCTGACAAGCATGTTAGTAAACAGAAGGACCGAGGTGTCAATCTGGGACCGAGAGGTGGTGTTGCCAAGAAGCAGCAAAAGGTCCAGTTTCAGGGGAAATGCTTCAATTGTGATAAATTTGGGCATCGAGCTTCTGAATGTAAAAAGCCACTGAACCCTCGTACTCAAGCACATATAGTAGAGGGTGTTGCTGATCTCAACCTCTCAGCCATGGTTTCTGAGGTTAACTTGGTGGGTTCAAACCCGCGGGAATGGTGGGTTGACACAGGGGCAACTCGTCACATCTGTTGTGACAAGCAGATGTTCTCCACTTTCGAGCCGGTTACCGACGAGAAACTCTATATGGGGAACTCAGCCACCTCTGAAGTGGCAGGGAAAGGCAAAGTGATTCTGAAGATGACTTCAGGAAAGGAGCTAACTTTGAACAATGTGCTGTTCGTGCCTGATATTCGCAAGAATCTGATCTCTGGGTCGCTCCTAAGCAAGCATGGCTTCCGCATTGTATTTGAGGCGGATAGGGTCACTTTGACCAAGAATGGGGAATATGTTGGGAAAGGGTACATGACCGATGGTCTGTTCAAAATGAATGTAATGACTGTTATCCCAAAAATCAATAATAAGAAGTCCCCAGTTGCTTACTTGCTTGAGTCTTCCATTTTATGGCATGGTAGACTAGGTCATGTTAATTATGATTCTATGCGTAGATTAATTAACTTGAACCATATCCCTGTTTTTCAAATTGATAAAAATCACAAGTGTGAAACTTGTGTTGAGGCGAAGTTAAATAGGTCTTCGTTTCATTCGGTTCAAAGAAGTACCGAGCCACTTGGATTAATCCACACAGATGTGTGTGATTTGAAGTATGTCCAAACACCCAGTGGCTATAAGTATTTTATTACTTTTGTCGATGATAGCACGAAATATTGCTATGTTTACTTGCTAAAAAGCAAGGATGAGGCGTTGGACAAATTCATTCTTTATAAGAATGAGGTTGAGAATCAACTTAGCAGAAAGATTAAGGTGTTAAGAAGTGACCGAGGTGGTGAATATGAGTCACCGTTTGGTGGATTCTGTGCACAACATGGAATAATCCACCAGACCACTGCACCTTACTCGCCACAGCAGAACGGAACTGCTGAGCGCAAGAATCGGACCTTAAAGGAAATGATGAATGCTATGTTGGTTAGTTCTGGGTTGCCTCAGAACATGTGGGGTGACGCAGTTCTATCTGCGAATTATGTCCTCAATAAAATACCCCCC
>JADGMU010000500.1:0-7500 GCA_016920895.1 Vaccinium myrtillus | reverse complement strand
TCCGTTGTCTCTCTCTCCGGGTTAGCATAGTAGTCTGCATTAGTATGTATGCATTTTTCATTCATGGGGGGGGATTGTTGGAAGTTTTACCTTCCTTCAATGAATGAATTCAGTAGCTGGAGAAAGATAGGGGTGTCATCCCTATTTTATTGTCGCCCATTCTCTGGCAAGTATGGAGAAAAGCATGGCGCTTTACTCCCACCGACAATTATAGAGCTCTCACTAGAGCTATATTAGTCATGCATCTGCAAAGAGGAAACACACACTTTGATACATAGTGCACTTTCATATAGAGGGTTCTGATTTGAGGGAGAGAGACAGACAAAGTTCAGTTCGCCAAGGTGCTCCTGGGAGGTGTTCCGTGGTTCGTGGTCCAGCCGTTTTATCCTGGGAGACAGACGTCGGATTCAACCTACAACACCCTCGGTAGGCGGCGAATCTGTTTTAAGGAGACCGTGGTTACACGGGACTCGGTTCTCGAATACTCCAATTCTGTTTGTATTTCTCACTAATTTATTCTGCAATTATATTTGTATTTGGATTTCATGAATGGAAATTATTCTTTGGAATTCATGTATTGCCACAATTTTTCGAACACTAAAGTAGAGGGAGTAGAAGACATTAGGTGCAAGATAGCCCCGCTCCTATTTCTAGGCCAACACCAGCTGCCATTCCTCGCATGGATGAGACTTTACCTCCAGAGACACTCCCAGATTTCTTACCGCAGATTCGCAAAAGATTTTATAAGGAGGCCCTTGCAGGTTGTAGTTATCAAGTCAGAGGCATGTAGAATTATTTAATAAGAGGTTGATCCATCTCTCAAACCAAAAAAATTCCTAACTGTTGAGGAAGAGTTTTTTTTTTTTTTTTTTGATGCAGGTTCATATGCCAAATATTATTGTCTTTGATTATATGCACATGAATCTGTTTAACCCAGAGAGAATTGGCCACTTGACTTGTAGCCCAAAGATCCCTTAGCTTAGTAATTTGGATGCCAATTATTGTTGCATACGATGGGAGATGGTGATGAACAGATTTCTTGGAGGCAACATTTTGGCTTTACATTTCATCATGTTACCTTTTGCAGATTGCTAGATGATCGAGAGAGCAATGCTGTTTTGAGGACAAATCTACTTTTTGTTCCACAATGAAGGATATTGGAATGCTGCCTTTATTTTTGGTACTTAATAGTACATATATAGCTTAGTCCTTCATTGTGGTTTTTGTATAGATACTTGATACATGGCATTATGATCTTGGGATTGAAGTACCATGTTTTGACATTTCTGAAATGGTTTAATGTTCCTATTATTGCTTCTGAATTTGATGAATTGTGTTATTTGAACTATATATAGCAGATCATGACAGGAATAAAAAAGGATAGCAAAGGGTTTTTTTTTGTGGCTAAAAAAGTAATTTTATGAGGTTCCTCGCAAAAAGAAAACTCTTTCTATTTGCGTAGGATAATTTTCCTAGCAAAATATATTTCCTGTTTTGCGAAAAAAATTTGTTTCCTTACCAAAAAGTCAATTTTTGCAAGGAAATTTGGTTGGTTGCTACTAAGTGTACCATTTTGCGAGGAAAATACTTTGTCGCTAAACACATACATTTGGCGAGGAAATTTGGGTTGTTACTTCTGAGTGCACCATTTTGCGAGGAAATACTTTGTTGCTAAACATGTATATTTTGCAAGGAAATTTGAATTGTTGCTATTGAGTGCACCATTTTGCGAGGAAAATGCTTTACCGCCAAACATATGAATTTCCTAGCAAAAGGTTTCCTCATTAGCGTCCAGTGATATTTCCTCGCTAAAAAGTTACTCATTTTGCAAGGGAAATAATTTATCGCCAAACATCCGAATTCCTCGCAAATGGGTACTCATTAGCGACAAATGAAATTTTGTCGCAAAAAAGTAACTTTTTAGCGAGGAAATAGAATTTTGGACGCAAAAAACAATTGGAGGCTATCCATTTGCGAGGAACGAACGACGAATGAAAATACCTCACAAAAAACCTTTTGCGAGGAAATTATGGCATTTAGCGAGGAATTTATTTCCTCGCAAAAACCCTGATTTCTTGTAGTGTAATTAACTACACCACTAGAGATGGCCTTATAGAAAGAAAGAAAGCCTCTTAGGATATGGGCGGACATCATGGTACGTCGTGTAGATTTTGTATCGTGTTAATTGAGATTCGTTTCATATAACCCGCAACACAAAGCTGATCGATCTGTTAAATTTAACGTGTTCTCGGGTCATATTACATACAGGTTACGTGTGTCAGAATAGTCAACCCTAACCCGCTAACTTCTTGTTGATTTCAAGTCGTGTCATAAATTCCTACCCTATCTTAAAACACGTGGTTTTGAGACGTGGGACAAGCGAACACCAAGCAACGCGTTTCCTTCTCTTCTATTCCCACATCGGCCACTTACAGTGGGCAACGTAGAACATTTAATAAAGACGGCCGCAGGACAGAGTCAGGATTTAGTTAGGAGGTTGTACTTTTCGATGGAAATCTACATAATTGTTGTATTTTGTTCCAGGGCCGGCCCTAAAATTTGGAGGCTTAAAGCGAAACTAAAAAAATCGGCCCTAGGTTTTTGTAAAAATAAAAAAAATACTACAGGTGGGTATATGGGGCTGTTCCAATTTGTAGTGAAAATAAATTACTTTGGTTTATTTACTTGTGAATTTGATTTTAAAAGATTAAAATAAACTAGAGAAAATAAAAAAAAAATCATCAAAATGTTTATTGTGTGCAAAGGATTTGAATTTTGGACTTGAGTAGCATCTAAAACCACTAAAGCATAAATTGTGTGGTGCAAGAGTTTTATTTTACACTAGATCCAATAAAAAAATATGGCAAAATAACATTTGGCCAGAAGGGTCTCCAAAGAGTTGAACCTAGGACAACTAGCTCAAACATACACCAATAAACCACTTGAGCTAGCTCCCATCATGAGCAAAACACATAATAGTTTATATATAATATATGTACGAGTTCTATGGAAAATGGCCCCCTAATGTTTGCTTAATCTTTTGGGTCTAAAGCGGCCGCACCTCCCGCTTTAGGTCAGGGCCGGTATTGTTTTGTTCGTAAAAACACAAAGCGAAAGTGTATCGTAAAATTAAGTTTTATCTTGAGTTTTATTGTTTTGTTACAAATAACAAAGGGGAAATGCTACGGTACACACCCCCTATATGGCGTAATGGTTATGCCTCTTAGTAGTTCAAGGTCATGCCACTTAGTGGTTCGGTTATGCCTCGTAGTGGTTCAATGTTATGCTGTTTAGGGGTTAAGGGTGCATATGGTACACACCCTATATAGGTCAACATAGGTCAATGCCTATAGGGGCATAATTGGTTATGCCTCTTAGTGGTTTGTTATGCCAGTGCATACCATATGCACCCAAAAAGAGGTGTGTACCTTAGTATTCCCCATAACAAAGACTTAATTCAACTATCTCGTGGTCTTTAAATGAAAGCCGTAGAGATATTATTTATATGATCGAAAACGTTTACTTTTTTGAACTACACTATTTCCATATTATATATGTAAAAAATCAAGTTATTTGAGTACCGATAAATACTACATCGACTCCATCAGTGTTACAAAAAAAAATTCGGAAGGGAAGGTGGCATGTTCCACGTCCACCCCCGTCCGTCCCTGGACGGCCGATACCCAAGGAAATAAGAAAGAATAATGATAGTGACACAAACTTTGTGCCACAATCAACCACAACCCCACTCACATGGGGTGTGGGACCCGCACGTGGGGCCCATGTGGGACCCACACCCCATGTGAGTGGGGTTGTGGTTGGTTGTGGCACAAAGTTTGTGTCACAATCATTTTTGAATAAGAATGAAAGCCAAGAGAAATACTTAATATACGAAACTAAAGGATTATTGTTTCCAGCTTCGTGTTATTACAGTATTGAATAGTTATAGTATATCCTCCAAAATATTTTTATTTTTTATTCGGTAAACATATGGGTACAGAGGGAGATGTCCAGAAAATGTACCGATCGTGTTCGGGGACCCACACGAGTGATCCGAACCATTCATTGTTCTTAAAATATTTTTCCGAAGGGCCCCACAAAATTTCAGCTCAATCGGACAGTTAGAAGTGCTCGAACCAAAGTCCCACCGTTTCGAGCACTTCTAACCGTCCGATTGAGCTGAAATTTTGTGGGGCCCCTCAGAAAAATGTTTTAAGAACAATGAACGAGTGATCATAATGCATTAAAGGGGCCGGCTTTGACTTTTTTCGAGACCTGATTGGATCTTTTTTAAATTGGTCTTTCATAGAATTCTTAAATAAAAAAGGACCCGACTAGAGATACAGAGGGAGATGTCAAGAAAATGTATCGATCGTGTTTGAGGACCTTTTACAGGCAAAGAGCCTAGTCAATAATCTCGTGTGATTATCTCTTGCCATGAACCGAAACTAACATAAGTTAATTAGTAATCTGGAAATCAACTTGACCTTAGGAACCATCGAAATGACCCATTTAACAAATTCATGTGGATCAAAAATCAAATAAAGATTTCCTCCACTGACCCACTTAACAAATTAAGAGATCAACCACCAAGTCAAATGGGAAATTATCAAACCTGTGTTCCCATGGAATACCAAACACGTAAGACCCTTTTTTTTTTCCCCTTTTTCCCCCTTACCCGTAGTAGCATGTCGTCCATGCTCTGGTCAATTAGATCCGTATGGTTACGCTACCAAACTCCTTTAATAAACCTGGCCGGAACACATCATCCGACAACTCGAATAATCTGCAACTAAAGTCTATTCTGCAACCGAACAGTTAGGGCCGTACAGAAATCATTTTTGGAATCCGATTGCCGATTGGTGATCAAAACATCTTTGTTAAGTTTGTTGGGAAAAATAGTCGGCAATCACGAATTCCAAAGAACAATTTCATTGATAATCAAATTGAAATTACAGATTGCAAGAATGGAATACGAAATACAAACCGTAAATCGAGTTAAAAAATCGAGCCGAGTCCTGTGATACCACAGTCTCCTTAACAAAGATTCGCCGCGTACCGTGGGTGTTGTAGGATACGCCGGCGTCTTCGTCCCAGGATAAAACGGCTAAAACCACATACCTCCGGAACACCACCGTTGGTAGCCTTGGCAAACTGACTTGCGTCTGCCCCTCTCTCAAAACCAAAGTTCATGAACCTCAAGGTGATACATTAAAAAAAAAATTCCCTTTACACAATAAGAACTGGATATACTTATATAGGTAGAAGACATGAAACTGCCAACATAAATTGGAATGAATTATATAACTCCCGAATTTATTAGGTGCCATTAACCTCACTTCATGAGGGGTATTAACAACTCGTAACCGCTGGAAATAATTACTCCGTCCAGATTCATCGAACCCGAAGTAGACCGTTTGGTTGCCTTGTCAGACCCTCCAAAACGTCCCGGTTTCATTCATCCGAAATTTTGTAAATATTTCCAACACTCCTCAGTAAGAGTCGATACTCTAAAGTAGCAAGAAAAGAAAAAAAATATCCATTAATAAATGCATGACATCCAGTAATAAAAATAAGAGAGAATAAACACAAATAGTTAAGCTAAATTCATTTATCTTTATATCAAAATAGTTATTTCAATTAGCTCTTGATATTTTTATCGAATAGCTTTTTAGCTTAAAAAATTCTGAATTCAATTATCAGATTTAATTTTATTAACTCTAGGCTCCAATTTTCAATTTTATCAAATAACACTGTAGTCTAAGTTTATATTGTTTTATCTGTCTCAAAAAATTAGTCCACCATGAAAAATATGCAATTTTTCAATTAAAAAGTAAATTACATTCGTGCATAATTAAGTTTTTTGACACAAATTAAAGAGTTCAATGAATATTAATGTGTTGTCAAGAAACTTAAAACTAATGCATGGAAGTCCTTTATTTTTTTATTTGAAATTTGTGCCCTCTTTTTGTAGAGAATTAACTTTATAGTACAAAGGGAGTATTAGATTCATCTGTATATAGCAAATGAAAAATTGCAAGACCAACGAACGAAAGAAACCATATAAACCAACAAAGTATATTGCAAGACCAACAAACTAAACAAACCAACAAAGTATATTAAAAGACCAACAAACTAAACAAAACTTGTTAATTTTTTCTTTAGGAGCCTAAGATGTAAAAACTGATGATCAAAAGTAAAAAAGAATTTATTAAAGACAAAAAAAATACCAAACAATTGTTTTTTTTTTTTTTTGGTCTATAATGTCCTTGTATATGAATCTTTTTCAACTTTCGGTTCACATTTTCAAGTTTTTCTAACTCCTCTCATGGACACGAATGATTAGTTCCAAAAATTATGACAAAAGGCTAAATAAATGTTTGCGAAAGTGATAATAGACCAAAGATTGGAACTGACTTGTTGGCTTATTACGCTTATTGGTTTTCTTTTCTTTTCTTTTTTTTCTTTTGGAGGTTAGTTACATAAGTCATTTTTATGGAATTTTATCTTACATATTATTGAAGAGTGACTATTAGTGAGGAGGAACGTAGATGCGATAAGTGACAGTAATTTATTGGATTGTCAGTAATTTTTTTAAGTAATACATGCCACAATCTTATCACATTCCATAGATCTTTTTCCAAATTTTGAAGAACTAAATCTTGCTAAATTATCTTCTTATCTTTCATAATGTAATGAAAATATCTTTTGAATCATGTTTTTATTTACCTTTGTCTATATTTGTATTTAGGTCAGTATTTAAAATAATATAAAAAATATCAATATTTAAAAAATGACCAGTTAATCCCCACACGATTTGCGCATTTACGGTCTGAAAGAAACATAAAAAGAAAAGTAAACGTTAATTACTTCCGATTTGTGCGCGCGCGTGTGTATAGCATAATATTCACATCAATAAAAGACACATATCAGACGAATCCGGGGGAGGCGCTTTGAGGTACGTGTTGTGCGGCAAAATTACGTCATTTTGCTCATTTTCTTGATACATCTAAGGACCCTGTTTGGAGAGTTAATTTTGGGGTTTAATTTTGTGTTCAACTTTAGGGGATTTAGGCTCTTTGGGGTAGGGTATAGTGGGTTTAGACACTTAGATTTTAGCACTTCGGGTTTAGGCATTTTGTAGTGGTTTTTCCTTCCTCCAAACAAAGACCATTGGAAGCTTTAGAGTTGTGCACAAAAATCAAGAAAAACAACGTAATTTTGCCGCACAACACAACGCACATCACCTACCGGCTACCGCATAGCACCCACCCCGGATCCATATCATACATATTCATATTAAAAAATTTGTTTATACCATGCCTATCCTTAAGAGTTTAGAAATTAAGCAAAATTATGATAGGCAGGTGATAATGCCACGAGCCAAATTTTTAGTGCCACGACATTTGTAAGTTGGTTGACTTTTATGCCCTTAATAGAGAAAGCAAGACAGTTGCTTTGTTGTTTCTTGTTTGTTCCTCTCTCACTGCCTTCTCTCTC
>JADGMU010000499.1:0-33955 GCA_016920895.1 Vaccinium myrtillus | reverse complement strand
TTTTTGTTGTGTCCCCTGCCGTGTCCATGCCCCTTTTTTTTTTTGAAGGCCAAGCCATAGGAGCTAGTCACCCTTGTTCAGTATCCCATGCTCCACAACCGGCGGCTGATCCCTTTGGTATTTCTATAGGCACCGTTTGGTCCGACATGTGGGGCGGTAGTGTCTAGCTATGGTAATCTTCGGGAGTTGAATAGTATGAGATGTATTGTCTGTTGGGATTTCACCCCGTGTGGGCCAGTTGGGCTTAGGCCCAGAGGGAGTGGATTAGGGTTTTGTCTGTGTAGCTCTATAAATACTCTGTGATGCCTAGGTTATGTGTGTGGTAGCACAATGTAGAGAGAGAGGCAGAGAGTGTGAGAGGGGGAGCCGGTTGTGGCTCTCCCGGAGAGAGAGAGAGATACACGAGAGAACTTGTGAGGATTTCATTGTTGTGAGATTGAGTGTGAGTGTGTAAACACAACAGACACGGATTGTCTCCGGATTATAGTGAAACCCCCTCCCCGTGGATGTAGGTCTGATTTGGCCGAACCACGTATATTGTGCGTCGTGTTTTTCTCTTGTTTTACGTCATTGTGTGGTGCGTTGTTGGAATCCTAACAACCTGCATCGAGCTTGGGTTGAAACCGAGAGCGCAGAGCGCCGGAAAATCACTCTGAGGCTACTGAGCACCGTTTGAAGCTTTGGTCTGACAAAACAGTGGCGAAACTTGTTTTTGATCGCAGGATATGTGCAACTCTCGTGAGACGAGTCCAACGGAGTGCTCGTGGTCGCTTTTGTCACCGGGAGCAGGTCCCACTGGGTGGTCCGAACAATGGAAAGAGGCGGGACTGACCGAGGCTTAGCTGCTTAGAGTGGTCGGATAAAAATTTCGAGCACGGGGTTTTGTTCGGATTGGAGAGACGATCACGAGGTACAAGCCCGGTCGCCGGAACGTACGGACGCGCGCCACGCGCCGCCGAATGGCGCGTTAGATCCACTCGTGGCCGTGATCCGCACGCGCCGAACTTTGTAGGGTGATTAGTCGGGCCACGCGGCAAGACACACGGCAGCCACGGAGGATGTGTCCACGCCACGTCGCCTACCAACGCCGACGTGGCGCCACGTCAACAAAAGGGTCGGGCGGACACGGTTCGTGGTCAAAGAGGTCAAGGTCCAGGTCAAAGGGGTCAAAAGGATCGAGGTCGTCAAAAGGGTCAAACCGAGGCCAAACCGGCAAACCGGGCCTAGACCGGCGGTTCGACAGGATTGTTCGGACCGGGTTCGGGCCGACTGACCGGATAACGGGTCCTAAGTAGACTGGGGATTATGTTTTTTGACCGGTTTAGTGGGATTTTGGCCGTTCATGGCGGTTCGGACCGGTTCCCGACTGGTTGCTTCCCGGATCCAACCACGCGCTCTGTTTTTCGTGAAGAGGCTCGGAAGCAAGTTTTGTTACTGGATTGAGCTAGTTTTGAGTGTTCCGAGGCGCTGGGTTGTGAGGAGGCTTGTTCTTAGCTAATTGGACGGTTCCGAATTCATTGGTGGGCTTGGTTTTGTGTGATTCAGGCCCGATTTTGCAGGAGGCAGACCATGGGAGATCCGATGGGAGTCCAGGGGGTGCTAGGAAGGCTGGGAATGGAACATGGATAGACCAGGGGGCAGTATGAGACCGGGAGAGCCGGACGAGAGTGGTGAGAGACCGTGATAGTGGCAGGAGGGCGGATATGTGACATTGGTGACGAGGAGAGGCGAGCGGAGTTGGATAGCTGCACAAAGGAGTATTGGGACAGACTTTGCAGAGATTGAGGTTGACCGAGCACGGGTGATTGCGGTTTGCGGCGTTTGAGCCGTGGTGATTAGCGAGAAGCTAGTGAGCAAGGATACATTCTTTCGAGTGTTGCATCTCTGTTTGGTGGGTGCGGATACACTTGATTGGTTAAATGGCATAGGCGCTTACTAGAGTGACAGCTCGGAGTTGGTCAACAAAGTGATCGGAGGCGCCTGTTCAATCGGGATTTGAAGACCTATCATCGATTTGCGCAGTGATTCGAGCCGCATTGGATTGATGATAGGCCACCATACAAAGCCAGGAGTGCAAAGGGCGTATGGAGCCGATGTCGCATGGTCGCAGTATGGGTGTTGTGACGGAGCAGGATGACGACAGGTGTGGGATGTACACAGAAAAGCGCGGGATTGTACCAAGGTGTCGCGACCGGGATGGTACCGGATGCGCCAGAATCAGAGAGTGCAGATGCTAGCTAGCAATGGGGATGCAACCGGTTGTTCGATATGTTCACGGAGCTCCTGGACAGAGGGATTGAGATGGAGATCGACGATGCATACCGGTATTCTCTTTCTTGTGTTTTTGTGGCGGATTATCTTTCCAAGCATGAGCTCATGATTGTGTGGAGAGATGGAGTCACGGATTATGTCCCTGATTGGGCATGAGCATCCGGGTTTTGATGCCTGGATGCGGGCACTGGATGGGGTGCAGGGGGTGATTATGATCAACCGGGAAGATCCGCTTACAGGATACATTCATTCGAGTAGTGTGCCCGGTTGAAAGCGGATATGCTTGTTTCGGGAATGACACAGGCGCCCCGAGCGGTAGATCACCAGCCACGGAGATCTAGCAGAATTTGTTCGCATCCCGGATTCACGAGAGGAGTATCCCGCTTTGGGGGTGCGGATGTACTCGGGTGGGGATGCAAAGTGTCGAGAAGGAGTCACCTCATCGCAGATGGTGTGTGAGATCATTTGGAGGGAGTGAGCCTCTCGTATGGGCAGGTTGCCGATTCTCTTGACAGACAGATGCTAGAGTGGCGGAACGCGGCGATGAAGCCGCAGGCGCTTCTTTTGAGAGCGCGGGCGCTCTGCTGGGTGAGCGATACATCTCGGGTTTGAGGTGTGCGAGTGGAGGCATCCTAGTTGAGGGGGTGCAAGACTTGACGGAGGCATTCCACGAGGGGGTGCGTGCTCGGATTTTCGGAATTTCCGATTGGCATGGAGTCCTGGTTTTGCAAGGATACACTCTGTCGGGTTTTGTGTACTCTGTTTGGTGGTGCATGGATGCTCGACTGGTTAGTGACACAGGCGCTTGCCAGAGTTAGCTGATTGGAGGAGGCGACATAGGGGTGTTGTAGACGACATTGCCCACTCGGTGTGGAGGGGGTGATTGTTGGGATTTCACCCCGTGTGGGCCAGTTGGGCTTAGGCCCAGAGGGAGTGGATTAGGGTTTTGTCTGTGTAGCTCTATAAATACTCTGTGATGCCTAGGTTATGTGTGTGGTAGCACAATGTAGAGAGAGAGGCAGAGAGTGTGAGAGGGGGAGCCGGTTGTGGCTCTCCCGGAGAGAGAGAGAGATACACGAGAGAACTTGTGAGGATTTCATTGTTGTGAGATTGAGTGTGAGTGTGTAAACACAACAGACACGGATTGTCTCCGGATTATAGTGAAACCCCCTCCCCGTGGACGTAGGTCTGATTTGGCCGAACCACGTATATTGTGCGTCGTGTTTTTCTCTTGTTTTACTGCTTCTGTTGCGTGTGGTGCGTTGTTGGAATCCTAACATTGTCGACGTCCCTATTGTCTTCTTCTAGAGAGAGAGGGAGAGAGTTGGGGGGGACACTTGGGTGGTGAACTTCTCGACCTAGCGAAGGGGTTCCCTCTATGTCCTTTGGAGCTAGAAATATAACGCACCTAGCAGGAGCTTCTATCTACTCAGTCAGGGCTCCTCGATCAGCCAGTTTGGAGACTGCTTTTTCCTTAGTGTATAGTCTTTAGGCTAGAGCACCAGGTGCGAGACTTAAGGATGCGAAAATTTACATAACCTTACCATTGGCGTTAGCCATCATGGATTTTTGAAACACTTTTACTGTGGGCTTTGAAAAGCCTATGAGCTCTTCTTCCAGCATTATTTGGTTGAATATTGGTAACACTTTTACGTATGCTGTCTACTTTCTTACAGCTATCTTCATTGTTTGATCACTAACACTCAAAACTACTGAATTTTGTTGACGATTATGATTGTGCCTCCAATATTGGGATTAAATACTTGTGCTTGCAGTCTTGCTATTTGACTTTTCTGTGTATAAACCAAAAGGCAGTAACTGAGGACATCATTGTTCCAGGTGACGAATGATATATTTACAAAAGAGGATGGTGAATTCTTGGTGAAGCATGGAGCACTTCCTGAGGAACGGATACGAGCTGTGGAAACTGGTGGCTGCCCACATGCTGCTATTCGTGAAGACATCAGCATCAATCTTGGTCCGCTTGAAGAGCTCTCTAACTTGTACAAAGCAGATATCCTTCTCTGTGAATCTGGGGGAGGTAATCCAGAAACATCATGATACTTTTTTTCACTTTTTATGAGACTGCAAAGCCCAGAATTTGAAAAGTTAGTGCTATGGTCCTATGAGCCAATGTGCTATGGAATTACCCAAATTAAATCATCACTGGTATCAGTTCAGGGAACTGGCAATGATACCATATCCGTGTCGTGAGACGCTTACATCAAGTACTTGTTCAGATATAATGGGATATGGATTGAAAAAATGGAAATCCCAGAGTCGATGGAAAATTGCAGCAGTGGTTTACTTCAGGTCATATCAATCTATATAGCACGGGTATGGACACGAACAGGGACACGGGAGTCCTAGAAAAATGGGGACACAGACACGGCTGGAGACACGGCGACACACACACACACGCGCACACACACACACACACACACACACACAAACTAAGATATACAGCTGACGTAGGGTTTCCTGCTTGTTCTTCCTCTTTTTTTGGCTTCTACGCTGTTATTGATGTGTTCAGGATAGGTTATATAGTTTTTAACTTTTAATTACACCAAAACCCAAAATTTTGAAGTAACAACGGCTGTGTTTGGTTAGATAGTTTAGTTTAGTTTTGATGATGTCATAAGGCGTAATGAGTGAAGAGAGAGAAATGAGGGAAATGATGATGTCATCAAAACTAAAACTAAAACTAAACTGGGAAACGAACAGGGCCAACATGTTTAACCCTGAAAAAAAATTAAAAAATTCACACATCTGCCCCCGCCGTGTCCCCCACGTGTCTATGCCATGTAGCCGGCATGCCACCCCTCCAAAATTCAATTAAATTTAAGGGACACACCACATGGCTTGTCCATACGTATTTGGTTGTGTCCCAACAACAATACGGCGACCTCCTCGGAGTGTTGGATGTCATTGTCAATCTAGACTTTGAGGGTGGAGAGAAACAATGCATGTTGGAATAAGATGGGTCCCGGTTAAGTTAAATGTAAATTTTGCAAAAAACGTATCATTACAATTAAATAAGGTTCCATTGAAGTTGCAGGATAGGAAGTTGGGGTCTATGGTATGGCTTAGGTTCATCACCTCAAGTGCTGAACTAGTATTTGCGTGTATGAAATGGATATGTTGATAGGCTACTCCACATACCAGCCAAGATGATTGCCCTTAGTACCACTTAGCCAAGGGACTCCACCTAAACACGGTATTGATTGAGAACGATCTGACTTATTTGAGCTTCCGGTTTCAGATAATTTGGCTGCCAACTTCAGCAGAGAACTTGCCGACTATATCATCTACATAATTGATGTGTCTGCTGGTGATAAAATACCTCGCAAAGGAGGGCCAGGCATCACACAAGCTGACCTTCTCGTATGTGATTTTGTCCTCATATCTTCTGTCTATGTATTGGCACCTATGATAGTTGTCTTGAGGAATTATAATATGAACAGTCTTGCATAATAATGACTTGTTTAATTATAGGTGATAAATAAGACTGACCTTGCACCAGCCGTTGGAGCTGATCTGGCAGTGATGGAGCATGATGCGCTACGGATGCGGGATGGTGGACCGCTTGTTTTTGCTCAGGTGTATTTCCTTATCAGATTATTCAATCCATGTTGTTTTAATAAACTTATATTAAGAATTTGCATTGATTCATTATGACGTGGTAATAACTGTTCATTTTGTTTTTCTTTTCTCCCTCTGATTTTGGGTTGATAGCCACATATTTACTAGAGGAACGGGGATACACAAATGACATTTATTTTCTTATCAACCTTTAGACAAAAAAAAAAGGAAGAAAAGAAATTTGAAACCATATAGAGACTATTGATAGGATTTGACCTTTCGCTTTCTCCATCCACATAACATGTACTCTATTGCATTGACTCAAGCATGCCGCTTAACCCAACAGCTCATGATGTGGACTAGAGGTACTCTCCCCAACCCAAAAGTAAAACGATGTATGAGTAGATAGTGAGGGCTAAGTGCAAACTATGCCATGACTCAAGTAATAGGAAACTTAATTATATGATTCTTGTTTCTTCGTCTGATTATTCGGGCCATATCTCTAGAGCATGACATTTTCCTTTCATCCTATGACCCTTGATTATCTTCTTCTCGAGAATGTTTTGAAGCTTCCTGTTTATAACGAGTGACACTAAACAAATGCAGGTGAAGCATGGCAAGGGTGTGGGGAAATTGTCAACCACGCCTTACAGGCTTGGGAAGAAGCAACTGAAAGAAGAGACACTGAACGCCTTTTTACAGACCTTCCTTCGATGGCTTTGATCGTGCCTTTGTTTTTTTTTTTTTTTTTTTTGTGTTAATCGACGCTGTAGGTAGTGCCTGTTGTGCCTGCATTTATCGACATGGCTTTCTTAGTTGAACTTCTTTGCGGTGTTGGTATGGTACATTTTTATTTTTATTTTTAGTTTATAAATATTTTGGCGTGAATCAGCACAAAAAAAACAGGGATAAGGATTCTGAGGGGTAGGGATGGCAATGGGTCGGATCGAGCCGGATTTTCCCTCCCCGCACTCCGCCCCTGCTTTTTGGAGGCGGATTCGGAGCGGCGGAAATCGGAGGTGTGTCGGGTTCGGGGATAAATCGGGTCCCCATTTACCGTATAAATTTTTGATAACTTTGTTCTTTAAAATGTTTTCGCAAGAAAATAAGATATTGATAAGTAATGATAGTTAAACAAATATCACAAAGTAAACAAAAACACTAAATAGTGATTTATTATCAGGTATTTTGCTCTTATAATATCAAACTAACGAAATGTATATAGATAGATATATACATATAAAAATTAGTAATAACTATCATCGGAGTCGGATCGGGGGAAGCAAATACCATCCCCGCCCCATTTGCTTATAAGATCGGGGATTACCCGCTTGGATCAAGGCGGGGAGATCGGAGGCGGGGACGGAGCGGAGGTAATTGTCATCCCTACTGAGGGGCCTTTTGCCATTGTAACCTGGAAAACTGATGAAGTATCCTGTTTACAACTAAATGTTTTCTTATACGTCTTTTTTCTCTTCTTTTCTTTTTTTCCCCAAGTTTTTAGTTGTACATTGTAGTACTGTTTCTTTGCGCCCTCTTTAAGGACATTGTTGACCTTTCACAAGATGAAATAGCCGGTGTGAGAGAAATTTCGTTCCATTAAGACCTTCAATCCAAATCGGCTATTTCTTTGTTCAGAAAAAAAAAAAAAAAAAGAAGAGAAATAATCGGTGTGGATTAAAATTAATAACGAACGTAATTTCTTCCACTGTCGAATTTTGAGCTTGCTTGATAATGCAGTTGCTAGCTTAATAGCTTTGTGACGTACCCAATTCGAGGATTATCATTATAAGGGTGGATTGCACAGGACAATGATTTTCACCGAGGCCCGGTTTCCCTAAAGTTCCTTGAAAAAGTCGCTTGACTTTTGAACTTTTTTAAAAAAAAAATTGTCTTTATGAAAAGAAAAAAAAAAATCGCATTTGTTAGTTTTGCGTCAAACTTTTATGGGTTGTTGATTCATATCGATGACATGAAACGGAAAAGTTAAAAATTATTAATATCGAAACCCAAATTTTTTAAGATCAAATTTGTGTAGAAATCCTGGACTTTTTTTTTTTTGTCTTTTTAGATTACCGTTAAAGAGCCGCTTAATAGAAAAATCGACTAAATATGAACGGTAAACCTACGCGTACAGAGAGTTTTCTGTACAGAAAACGTACAACGGCTTTTGGGGCCCACTTTTGGGTCTCACACGAATGATCCAAACCGTTAAATAATTTCAAAATAATTTTTTCTAGGGCCTTGCAAAAAATCAGCTCAATTGGATATGTGTAATTGGTCGATCCAAAACTCCAAGTTTTCATTCAAAAGGTGTGAACACAAAAACCAAGGCTGTTTTAAAATAAAACTCCCTTAGTGAATCTCATAAGAATGTGTGGTTGTGAAGAGGTCCGGAAGCACCACGTGGTGGTGCTTCCGGGCTATTGAATACTCCCTAAACTAACTAATTTGTTTGTCTGTTTTGGAGATTTCAACTTTTTTTCCATTACGTTTTGAGTTCATTAATTTCCTATTTTATCCTCAATCTCTCCATTTAATACTTCTTCCATTCCAATTTGATAGTCCACTACGAAACTACATGCAATTTTCAAACTCAAAAATAATGTAGTTGCAAAAATTATTTAAAACATTAATGCGGTGCAAAAAAAAATTCAAAAATGTAAACACATTATTTTAAAAAAAAAAGTTTTTGTGTTGTTATTTTAAGTTTTAAAAAAGGGGCAAAAAAGTAAAATTTTTCATAATTTATGCTTTAACTTTTGAAAATGGACAAACATTTTAGGATTTGAAAAAGTATGTTTGTGGACTAACAAATCCGGACGGATGAAGTAATTTCATAATGATGTGTGCTATGAGTGATTTGTCTTTTTACTTGTTAGAGTGGCTATGAAACATTTTAGATCCCAAGAGAAAAAAAGAGTAGGAAAAAACTCCCTCAAGCTCTCCAGATACCCAAAAACCCGAAAAACATGAAAGGGAAAAAGATAAATTACTTTAAACCCCCTCAAACTATAACTCATTTCCGAGTTACCCCTTGAGCTATGAAGTCAGACGTTTAACCTCCTCAACCCATTTGCATTTTTGCACTTACCTCCCAAACTCGAATGTTAAATGGCGACTCTATTTTCCAGATAACACTCCGAATAACAGTTGCAAAACTCAATATTTACAATTGTACGTCGCAGTTAAAAGTCACGATTTCAAAAGCGTCGCTATTTTTCCCAGAAAAGTTGGAAGGCGAAGGCAGACAAAACTGAGTTGTTTGTAACCCTGTAACGACACTCACCCACACATAAGGCACACCCCTTTTGTTAGGAGGCCCACGATCACCGGATCACGCACTCCAACCCCGAACCTACAAACAACTCAGTAGCATAGAAAAAACACAAACCTCTCACTTGAAATATAAACACCCTTGCAAAACCCAAACACACCCAAGTTCCCAACAGATACACAAACCCACAGTTGAAGACACACACCTACAACAAAGCATACACCCAACATTGCTTCATCATTAAGCATTTCCAGAGATTAACAACCAAAACTTCCTCAAACTTCATATAACTTCACAGCTAACATTGGCTTTCTTCCAATAACCTGCAAAGCACCAAACACCTACCAAATCAAACTTCTATTGTGCACACAAGCTGCTCAACCACACATCAAATTTGTTTTAATTGTCCTTGGCAGCAAAACCAAAACCAAAACCAAAACTAAAACCAAAACATAATTATAAGACAAATATAAACATACCAGTAACAGCTGCAACTTCACTAACCCCATTCAAAAAATGTTGCCAAAATATTATTATAAAAAAAAAAAAAAAAAAAAACTAACTAACTAACTAGATGTTCAAGTACCATTTCTTCATCTCCATCTTCGTTGTTATCTTTATCTTTTGTTCGAATAATATTAGGAAGTATAATGTCATCATGTTTTTTAGGTTTTATTATCGTGTGTTTCCTGTTTAGACTAGGCTGTTATTTGTTAGATTTCTGTACATGTTTTACATGTTTGGTGGCTGAAGAAATCATTTTGGAATTGGCTCCAATTGAAGATAGCTCAAAGCCATCTTTGTTGACTTCATCATCTGCAAGGGCGGATCTTAGAAGGGACTATGGTGGGCTATAGCCCAGGCGGGGGTTTCAAAAAATGGGAATTTTTTTTTTATATGTAAAATTTATCCTACCAAATTTTAGCCCACCTCATATTTGTGTACAAGTTTGGTTAGCCCAGGGTAGATTTGTGTCCTGGATCCGCCCTTGATCATCTGAGAAGTTAATGACCACTGATCCAAAATAGTGTTTTTCTCCCTATATAATATTCCTTTGTAAGCTTATAGTAGTCAGACAAGTGAGAAAAAAATACAAGCTTTGCATGCTTGTGGTGAGAGTTAATATGGTGTTTTTATCCTATTGTAATTTGTTCTTTGGGTAGTAAGAGTGGGTGTACAAAAGTGGGTTATGTTATTTAGCCTGTTCTTTGGGTAGTAAGAGTGGGTGTACAAAAGTGGGTTATGTTATTTAGCCTGGGGCATTTTGTACTGATTATTCTCATATAGTAAAGACGGATCTCTCCCGTGGACATAGGTTGTTTTTGGCCGAACTACGTAAATTCTTGTGTGTTCTTCTTTCAAGTTCTTTTTCATTGTCATTTATTTGTTGTCGGTGTGAATTATTTTCTTATCGAATCTCGGCTTTGGTTTGCTTCCGCTAAATTCCTAACATTATTCATGTTTCCTAATTAGTCTATGTTTCCTTGTTCTGCGTATTAATTTCCTTTGTTAGTTTAGGTTTCTTGGTCATCAAGTTTTGTAGCCTACATAAAAGAGTATGATTTTGTTCTTGGTCATCAAGTTTTGTAGCCTACATAATAGAGTGTGATTTTGTTCAACTTGACTAAATGATGCTAAACATTAAAACTTCACCTTGATTGGTAGAAAATATATAGGGTCCACTACAAACTAATATCCCATACTAATATCCCATATTATTAAAAGTTGTATTGATTTTGTGAGCCCCACACATTTCTTGAAACAAAAGAAGATCAAGACTTTCTTGAAACCAAGTACCGGTAGCATCTTCTTAAACATAGAAGATGGAAAAGGGATCAAAATGAAACACAAAAGATGAACAAATAAACTTAGTTCGAGAAAATTGTCAAGGCTTTTGTTCCCTAAAATTCTCCCTAAAATTGCTTCTATTCAAACAAGTTGGATCAATGACAAGTGGACTATTTTGTAAACCCCTTATTTGCTTTTTGTTTGTTACACGTTCTCTTCCTGTGGCCAATGCTCCGATCCTGCATTATTAGTTTATTACCAAACGGAAGGGCTTCACAGGCAGGGCCGGCCCAGGCCCAAGGCCCACAAGGCCTGGGCCTAGGGCACCCACAAAACCCTCCAAATTAGGGGCACCCCTTGAATTTTAAGTGGTAGGCTTGACTAGGGGTCTTTTGTAGCCCAAAATCAAATATAAAAAGGTCCAATGTGATCAAAATAAAAAGGCCCAAGAACAATAAGAAGGCCCAAACTAAAAAAAGACCCTTGATAAAAAAATAAAAAAATAAAAAATACTTTTAACCTTCACAATCGGCACAGCAGACAAGGGAAAATAGAAAATTACTCCTCCGCTCTCGCATCTCTCTCTCCCACAATCCCACTGAAAATGGAAAACCCTCCATGGCTCCAATTTCACAGTCCATTTCCAGATTTCCTGGTGAGTTCTTATTTCTTAATCTTTCATTCTTTGTTGATTCTACAATTTATTTAGTTATTATTTTACTTTGGAGGAATCAGGAATGGACTGAATGGGGTATTGGGTATAGTTGGATTCTTGGATAATTTGGATGTATCATGTATGGGACCACCGACCCTCACTAATTCGAATTTCAATGTTGTTGAAAACTCAAATTATTAGTTTATTAGGTTTTGTTTAATAGAAGATCAGTTACTTGAAGAACAACAGATTTGGGTAAAACTAGGGTTCGGCATTTGCGTAATAAAGGAGTTTTGACCCAAATTTTGTTTCAAAAAAGGCACAGGATCTCTAGATGCTCTACATCGTTGTTAAATTTAGTTTGTATTAATACCCTTTTGACGGGGATATTGTAGTAACAAAAACGTAGAAAGTTTGGTTGAGGAACACGAAAATTTTTAGGGCACAATTTTTTTAATTAGGCCTAGGGCACCCAAATACCTTGGGCCGGCCCTGTTCACAGGTGATACCAAAGTAGTGACGTAGTGACATAAAGTGTAACGACCTGTCTCCACCTCGCACAATATTGTCCGCTTTGGCTGCCAAAACTCCAAGGAATTCCCAGTAGGGTCATCCATCCCGGGATTGCTCCCAGGCGAGTATGCTTAACTGCAAAGCTCCAATGAGCTTTGACGCCCGCACGGCTTTAAAAGACCTTAGAGCATCTCTAATAGCGTAACCAAATTTTTCGCCATATTGGCCAGAAAAAATGTCAAAAATTATTTTGACAAGCCACCCAAAAGATGCAACACCTAACAGCCTAGCCAAAATGCTCAACAAAAAAGAAAAAGAAACCCCAGAATCGTCTTCCACTTGGCGGATGCGACTCGCGCGAGAGTGGATCTAACCTCCCAAGACGCACCACCTTTTACGGCGCGTGCCCGGAGCTCCGTCGGGGACGGATCTTGCACCAATTGAGTCATCTCGACGAGGGCTACATTGTGGGTGTCTCAAAACGATTTTTGCGTGATTATTCCGACGACCCATATATTTTTTCCACAGAGAGAGAGAGAGAGGGATTGGTGATCTCGGATTCGGCGAGGATCCGGGGTGGGTGTTGTGCGGTAGGTGTAGTGCGACGTGTTGTGCGGTAAAACGACGTAGTTTTTGGCACACCTCTGAAGCTACCCAAATTGCCTAAACCCAAAGCGCCTAAACCCAAAGTGCCTAAATCCAAATGTCTAAAACCACTATATCCTACCACAAAGAGTCTAAATCCCTTAAAATTGAACCCTAAAATTGAACCTCATAATTAACTCTCCAAACAGTGCCTATTAAAGTGTACCAAGAAAATGAACAAAATTACGTCGTTTAGCCGCACAACACGGCGCACAACATGTACCGCACAACATCTCCCCCGGATTCGGCGAGGTACTATAGCAGCACGTTTTTTTTATGAGGCTGCTAGGTGCCGTTTTCGGGGAGATTCTCGTCATTTTGGTCTCGCCGAAGCTAACAGAATTCTGTTACATCCAAGTAGGTCATGGGCTGCTAGGTGCCGTTTTTTTGTTTTTGTTTTGTTTTTTTAAATCTTTGTTTGATGTCAAGACAGGCCACAGGGAAATGCCAATTAAGGTAGTCCCTATACAAACGTCGTCATTAATGACGACACATGATAAAAATAGTAAAGTCAAATCTTAATACTCTCTCTGTCTGGTTAAGGACTTGTACTCTATCGATTCCCTACCTTACGCCTCTATATATATAAATGACAGCCGCTTTTTGAAGCAACCGCAGTCAGCTCTGCTCCCATCCCATACCCTCGACCACCGTTAAAATGAGGGAGAAATGCATGGGTATCCTAAAGAAGAGCTGTGGGTCATTTCGATCCATTTTCATGCATTCGGATGGCTTTGATAAGCTGCTAATGGGCCTCGGATTCATCGGGTGTCTCGGCGATGGGCTTTCTCTGCCAGTCATGTTGCTCGTCTCCAGCAAGATTATGAACAATATCGGCGGTGCTTTCACCATCGATAACTTCTCTCGTAGCATCAACAAGGTTATCTCTTTCTAATGCATACATGCATATAGGGATTGAATTTTTCTTCAGTATTTGTCTTGTTCAATACGGGTGCAATAAACTCGTACAGGTCCATATATATATGCATATGTGTATGCATGTATATCCCAGTTTTTACAGATTTTTTTGGTTTTATAATGATGCTGATCTTTATATTTCAGTTATATTAAGGGACGTTTTGGGTACTAAAGAGTCATCGCCGACCCTCCGAAAGTCTTTGAATATTTCCAAAATGTTTTGGACTTCATTATAATTTTCCATACTCTTCTAGATGTTCTAGACTTTGCAGGATTGTTCCTTCAGAAACTTATGGAATATGATGGAGTTGTAATTATAAAGAAACGTCCTGTTTTTTTTAATTGGCAAAAGAAATTTTATTAATTTTTGAAAACACATTACAAAGATTAAAAGGAACCTAATAACGTCCTTTGCTTCCTACAAATAGAAGATGAGAGCGCATTGGGTGAAAGTAAGAGTTAGAGACTCTTGGGTAAAGTGAGTGAGTGTAGGAGACTATAAGAGTAAAGGGTCTCAAGTCAAAGTGAGAGTGAAAGTTTTGATAGGTCCAATGAGAGTATTTTATAATAAGGTATTGGTTTAGGGAGTTCAAATTCTAACATAATTATCAAAACTTTAACTTCTAATATCAAAGCTGATTCTTGAAACTAAGATATTTAATTAACAAAAATCATGCTTTCCACAATAAAAAAACTTGGTTTAATTATAATTTTTTTGCCTAAAAATTAGAAATAAAAATTGTGTGAAACAAAAATGACATAATTTTTAAGCCGTCAGAATCGCCCTCCAAAAACACTCACAAAAACTCCTATGCCTAGATTGGTAAATGTCCATGTACCAAAAAAATAAAATAAAAGTCCGTATAGCCATTATATATTCACGTATACAAACAAATTTATACTTATTTTACGTAGCCATCAATAAATGGGTTTTTATGTTGTTTGACTTACAGAATGCAGAGATTCTATGCTTCTTGGCGATTATGCAAGGGGTGGCTTGTTTCCTTGGTGGGTTTTTGTCCAAATACATTTGATTTCATTTTTTTTTTCTTTACTTCCTTTTGTTTTTCCCAAGTGGAGATTAATCTAGGGCATGATGTTTTTTTTTTTTTTTTTTTAAATTTTTGCTTACTGCTTTGTTTATGTTATTGGGTTATTTTGTAGAGGGGTATTGTTGGACAAGAACAGGTGCAAGACAAGCATCAAGAATGAGATCAAGATATTTGAAGGCAGTGCTAAGGCAAGATGTGGGTTACTTCGATTTGCATGTCACGAGCACTGCCGAAGTCATTACAAGCGTCTCTAGTGACACTCTTGTTATTCAAGATGTCATTAGTGAAAAGGTTAGTAGAAGATTAACTTATGAACTCTCTATACAAGACAAGTTTTCAAAATTTACAACTCCTCATAGAAATTTAACTTTTGAATTTCTTTCGTCCCTGGTAAAAATTTTCAATGTATTTTTTTTCATGGTTTCCGACTTCTAATAAAGACAAATTGAGAAAGCAAATTATTTGTGACAGATAAAAAATACACTGAATATAAAAGTATGCGTAGAAAATTGATGTTTCAAGAGCTAGCTCCAAATGAAATCGCACTCATCGTATCTTTGTGCATGGATGCGAGTAGAATATTCAAGGTTATAGTTTATAATTTTATGAAAAGGGACAAAATTTCGATTCAAAAGGAGCTGAAGAGATAATGAAAATTGAACAGATAAAGGCTAGTGTATCACACTTTACGTCCTTAAAAGAAAATTCTCGCCCTAGTCCTCGGTGCTTCCAGAATTGGACATTTTGGTTCAGTGTGGCGGTGCACAATCGAGATAGATCGATATTTTCATCCACTCGAATTTATTTATTTTCTCGATGTGAGATAAACAAATTACAATCAATTCTTTTTTTCTTTTCTTTTTGTCAAAATGATAAGAACATAATTCATTAATAGAAAACAAATGTACACAAGATAATCACCAATTCATTTTAGTTTGGAGCCAATTTCTAATTTCAAATTGAAAATGATTTTGATCAACCAAATATATAGACTTTGTAAGCCATTTTTCCAACAGTGGAATGCCTAATTGGTTTCAACATCATCAATACAGCTCCCGATGTTCTTGATGAACTTTTTCACATTCATTGGGGCCTACGTATTGGCATTTGCAGTCCTATGGAGGCTTGCAATTGTGGCCTTCCCTTTGCGATATTTCTGTTAATCCCTGGTTTGATGTACGGAAGGGCATTAATGGGAATAGCCAGAAAATGAGGGTGGAATACAACAAGGCCGGGGCAATAGCCGAGCAAGCACTCTCTTCTATTAGAACTGTTTATGCCTTTGTTGGAGAGAGCAAGACGATTGCTAATTACTCTGTTGCCCTTCAAGGGACTGTCAATCTGGGGCTAAGACAAGGATTGGCCAAAGGGTTAGCCATCGGCAGCAATAGCATAACATTTGCAATTTGGTCTTTCATGGCTTATTACGGTAGCAGATTGGTCATGTACCACAATGCTGAAGGCGGCACTGTTTTCGCGGTGGGGGCTGCCATCTGCACCGGTGGATTGTATGTTTTCCTACCTTCTTACGTACATTCTCTCATTGCAAATTTATTTGTAGAATTCTTTTTTTGCATAATGTCATAATAATTTTCGTTGTCTTTGGCTTAAAATCTTTACGGGGTGGGGTATCTTTGTTTTCGGTAAGGAGTTTCAATAGTTTTAGATGTCATTATCTTACGTTTATATTCACCATAGACAAACGACTCTCCAGTAACTGTCCCGGATAATCCAATATCTTCTCCCCTGTAAGAATATGTTCTCGGAAAAATACTTTTACGGGAGCACACTTGTGAGACCGCTTCAGCAATTGTTTGGAACAGTTATGGGAGAAGATCCACCTTCTATTTCTTTATTGTCCCTAGTTTATTGTAAAGCCAATTTGGTGAGTGACTTTGGCAAAATACATCTCAACGGAACCCCAGATATCCTGTGATCTCTATACTGTAATGAATGTATTAATTCATAAAAATTCTCTTGATTTTCTTGATCAGAGCATTTGGTTCCAGTTTATCCAACCTGAAGTACTTCTCTGAAGCATCCGCAGCAGGAGAAAGAATAATGGAAGTAATAAAAAGAGTACCCAAAATTGATTCCGAAAACATGGACGGCCGAATTCTCGAAAACATCTCGGGTGAAGTCGAATTCAAAAACGTAAAGTTCGCATACCCATCGCGGCCCGAAACCCCTGTTTTTCGAAACTTCAGCCTAAAAATCCCATCGGGATTAACAGTGGCATTAGTGGGAGGAAGTGGGTCTGGAAAATCGACAGTGGTGGCGCTTTTGCAGAGATTTTATGATCCACAGGAGGGAGAGATTTGTGTCGATGGAGTTGCCATTGATAAGCTTCAGTTGAAGTGGTTGAGATCTCAGATGGGGTTGGTGAGTCAAGAGCCTGCACTTTTTGCAACTAGTATTAAAGAGAACATACTTTTTGGGAAGGAAGATGCTGATATGGAAGAGGTTATCGCTGCTGCTAAAGCCTCTAATGCTCATAACTTCATTTCTCAGTTGCCTCAGGGCTATGATACCCAGGTTTGTTCACTGCTTGTTCTTTAGCTCTCTTTTTACTAATGTGATAGCGTCCTCAAGTGGCTTAACAAATCCCATTTTTGGTTAAAGTATAGAGCAAATGTTAAAAAACTCTCCCACGTCAGTCTTGTTACTCCAACTTAACAATTTGTTTTTGGTGCGGTGACTTAACAAAGAAGATGAGACATTGTTCACTTAACAAAGCAAAAAATCCTTAAAATTTGGAAATAAAAGGTGTTGGGTATTTGAATAGAAAAATAGGAGTAGAATCAGGGCCGGCCTTGTGGGCAGGCTGGGTAGACCCGGGTCTGGGGCCCACAAAAAATAGCCCATTTTTAGGACCCCAATTAGGTATATATGTTCATAACAAGTAATAAATATATAATGTTGCGCTACAAGAAATAGAGAAGCATTTGGCATAATGGAAATGTTTGTGTGTTTCCTAGTAAGTGTTAGGGTTCAATTCCCATTGGCCCTTCCTTTTCTTTTCTATCTTCTCTTCATTTTTATTTTTTCTTACCATAGTTAGTTTCTACTAGGGCTGCACAAAAAAACCGGTGAACCGTGAATCCGGTCCGGACCGAACCGAACCGATCCGCATGTTTTGGATTTTAACCGTGGATTAATGGTCCGGACACGAATCAAAAAAAAATAAACCGTGACTCGCGGTCCGAACATGATTTTTTATTTTGAAACCGTGGATTAACCGATCCGGATCGTGAGATTTTTATTATATATAATTTTTAATAAATAAATATATATGTATGTATGTATGCGGGGAGGATCCTGTCAAGGATCCCGGAAATCCCGGATTGAAGCGTTTTGAAGCCTTTAAAAGATGTTTTTGCATGATCCGAGCCGTCCAATGTGTTCAAAAGGTATTTTCCAAGGTTCATGCGGGAAATCTTCAAAAAAAAATACCGGGAAGGGCTTGATCCACGCAATTCTTCGCAAAAACTGCATATTTACAAAATTGCGTGGATCAAGCCCTTCCCGGTATTTTTTTTTGAAAATTTCCCGTGTGGACCTTGGAAAATGCCTTTTGAACACATTGGACGGTTCGGATCATTTTACACTTTAAAAAACACTTTTACATTTACTTTTACTTTTACTTGTATTACCGTCACAGAAGAGGGATCCGGGGGCCTTGTAGTGAGTGAGCTCACTACATGCGTGTAGTGAGCTCTCTCGGCCGTCCGATCCGAGATCAACGGTCCGGATCATCTTACACTTTAAAAAGCACTTTTACATTTACTTTAACTTCAATTTATCCGGACCGTTGATCTCGGATCAGATGGCCGAGAGAGCTCACTACACACATGTGTGTAGTGAGCTCACTCACTACAGGCCCCCCATATCCCACAGAAGAGATGAGGTTAAGATAGGATTGGTCATGACGTGCATCACCACTCAATACACCATCATACAAAATAGTTGTTACATTTTGTATGATGTAAGATAAATTTATCACAAAATAGTTGTTAAATGCATAAGAAATCAGTAAGTGTGAAAGACCATCATTAATTACAAAAAAGAATCTCTAAATGACTGGGAGATTAAACTAGACATTTGATCAATCTGTATTTATCAGAAATAGTTGTTACATTTGTTTTAAAGAAATGGCAAAAGAACAACAATATTGGCGCGTATTTCCATTCACTATTTCCAAATTTAAAACTTGTGATAAGAAACTGGCTACTTTTTAACTCGAAATGAAGAAGCTGCAAACTGCTAGCAACCATTATGCATTAGGGATGCACACGGTTCGGATGAGACCGGTTCTCTGAAAATTCAGTAGTCAAACCATTCCAATCGATTCTAGAAAATTAAGAACTAAAACCTAACCAATATACGTGTAGAACCTGTCAATATTCAAACTGCAAGACCAGACTGGTTTGGTTCGGTTCGGTTCCGGTTCTACCTGATTAACATTGGAACATTTTTACACAACACATGAATTCAAAAGATCATTTAGAATTTGGAGCACCAAACAACTAATAAAATATTTAAAGGATTTTATAAGATTAGAAACCAAATAGGGTCCACATGATATACAAAGTACTCCACTTGCTAATCTACCATCAATAAAACAACTTCTAAAATCGATGAAAACAACCAATAAAAGTAGCTTAAACAAATAATGGGATAGTTTAAAAACGAAAAAATAAAATCAGCTGCATGTCTTAGTAGGGAATTAAAATTGAAAATAGGTTATTAGTAGGGTCAAATAGTTGTAGTAATATATTAAAGACTTCCTAACAAAATAGATTTCTACTCTATATAGACATAAAAGAATACCTTATTGGGGAAAAAATAGTATTAACTTATCAAATCAAGAAACATAATTAATTATGTACACACACACACTAATATTATATGGGTTTTCTCGGTTTTAACCGTAGTTCTTAAATTGAGAATCAGATCGGTTTAGCGGTTAGTATATCGGTTTTCTTGTATACCCCTATTATGTATTATGATTATGAAAAACAAATTGTTTACAGATCTGACACGCAATTTATCTATCACTTGCAAAATTGTAATTATGCTGTCATTTAGGTGGGTGAGAGAGGAGTTCAAATGTCCGGGGGACAGAAGCAGCGAATAGCAATCGCTCGTGCTATAATTAAGGCGCCGCGCATCCTCCTACTTGACGAGGCTACAAGCGCATTGGACTCCGAATCAGAACGAGTCGTGCAAGAAGCACTCGACACTGCAGCTGTTGGCCGCACCACTATCATCATTGCTCATCGCCTTTCCACCATTCGAAACGCCAATGTCATTGTTGTCGTTCAAAATGGCCAGGTACTCATGACCTTTAAAGCGAACCCTAAGACCCAAAATATAATTTCAGATCAGTAACTAAAAGTTACATTGGATGGTATGATGAAAAAAATCTTCTTATGGGATGAATGCCCGTGTGATTATCAGGTGATGCAATCGCATTCTAACAATCAGAGCCGTTAATTTTGTTAGTGTTGAGGTGTAAAACATGCAAAATTTCTAATTGGATATCAATATAAATAGGAAAAAGAAAAAGATATCAATATTTGTACTCGGTCTAATAGCATTTGCCTTTAGAGAAAAGTTATCAAACTCGTACCGTATCGGCTGAGATGTACGTACCGGAGAGAAAACAATACAGTCAATACAATGTTCTTTGTCGTTGGTTATGAATAACAGAATTGATAAAACTTAAATAAAAATTGATGTAAATATCTCATTCCTATAGCTGGTGCCTATACATTAGTTATGATAAATTCGAAATGGTATGCCGAAATACACCAATAGGAAAAAACCGTATCGCTGTTTTGTACAAGATTGATAACTTTGCTTTAACATTATGAATGATAAGACTCCCACCTTCATTGCTCTTAGAAGAAAAATTGTAGAGCCGAATCAATACAAATGTCAGATAAATTACCTTTTTACATGAATACTTGCAAATGGAAAGTTCAAATCTGCGATTCGTATGTGTAATTGTGCGTCCAGCATGATATTTATACAAGTACGGTAATAGAAAATTGCAAACAGGTAATGGAAACCGGCTCACATGACGAACTAATCCACTACGAAAATGGCGCTTACGCATCCCTCGTCCACCTCCAACAAACAGAGAATTGCAGAGAAGCAATTACATCAAATGGCGCCTCAACTTCTTCAAATAACCAAAAAATGGATTCAAACAACAATAGTCGAAGATTGTCTATTCTAAGTCGATCCAGTTCGGCGGACGAACTCGCTCATAGCAAGAGACTCGACAATTCATCTACAATTAGAGCAAACCAAGATTTTCCAGTTCCCTCATTCCAAAGACTTTTGGCGATGAATTTACCAGAGTGGAGGCAAGCAATAATGGGGTGCATAAGTGCGGTCCTATTCGGTGCAATTCAACCGGCTTATGCTTTTGCAATGGGATCGATGATTTCAGTTTACTTTTTGAACGATCATAATGAGATCAAGTATAAGACGAGGATTTATGTCTTGTGTTTCATTGGGTTGGCAATTTCGTCGCTTTTGATTAATATTATTCAGCATTATAATTTTGCGTATATGGGGGAACATTTGACGAAGAGGATTAGAGAGAGGATGTTGTCCAAGATATTGACGTTTGAAGTTGGGTGGTTTGATCGGGATGAAAATGCTAGTGGTGCTATTTGCTCTCGGCTTGCTAATGATGCTAATGTGGTATGCTCTCTCTCTCTCTCTCTCATACTCAATTGGTCAAATGGATTGGCATGATTTCTCCACAAATAATCAATTCGTAAAACTTTTAACTCAGCCATTTAATCATGGATGCTGGTTTTGCATGACTTTTAGTGGCCTGATTGCCTATAACATGTTTGTTAAAATGACTCAAAAGACAGAACATGGTTAATTATTGGTAGTTACTCTTTCTGAATTGTGGAAGGTTTCATATAATTGTGTATATAAATTAACTAAGTGAGAGCTCAGAACTCGATGGGTACATTGAACTCACAGGAGAATTAGCGAAGTGATAGTTGAGAATTAGCATCCTGCTTAATGTGGAGTGTTTTGGTTTGAATGAAATTAACTGCATGAGGCCCATACAGCGGACTTGGGGGGCATGCTGTGCACAGCCGTGCTGTGCATGGTGTTGTGCACCCCTCGGCCGTTGGATTGAGTTTTGGACGGCTCGGATGCGTTCGGCAATTATCCTTTAATTTTGATTTTTTTTTACGGTAAAAAATCAAAACACATCCGAGCCGTCCAAAACACGATCCAACGGCCGAGGGGATGCACAACACCATGCACAGCATGCCCCCCATTTCCACATACAGCTTTCTCTGCGAACATTTTGCTCAAACTCCTATTTTGTATAGCAAAAATACAAACCACCAAAACTGGGCCCCGCAATGAATACATATTATTGTTATGAAATCTGATTCCACTTTTATCTTCACAATTTTGCAGGTGAGATCACTCGTGGGCGATCGGATGGCACTGCTTATCCAAACTTTCTCAGCAGTAACCATAGCTTGCACCATGGGTCTAGTCATCGCATGGAGGCTCGCATTAGTCATGATAGCAATTCAACCCCTCCTCATCGTCTGCTTCTACTTCAAGCGCGTCCTTCTTAAGAATGTGACCCAGAAAGCCCTGAAGGCCCAAGAAGAAAGCAGCACGCTGGCTGCGGAAGCAGTCTCCAACCTCCGGACTGTCACCGCCTTCTCTTCCCAAGCTCGAGTCCTCCAAATGCTCGAAACGGCCCAAGAAGGCCCACGACGAGAAAGCATCCGACAATCATGGTTCGCAGGTATTGGGCTTAGTACCTCACAAAGCCTGATGGCATTCAGTAGGGCTTTCAACTTCTGGTACGGTGGAAAGCTCATCTCCCAAGGCTACATCGGGTCCAAAGCCCTGTTTGAGACCTTCATGATCTTACTAAGCACAGGCCGAGTTATTGCTGATGCTGGGACCATGACCAATGACCTTGCGAAAGGCTCTAATGCAGTTGGGTCAGTTTTTACTGTACTGGATCGGTATACAAGTATTGAACCCGACGAAACAGAAGGCTACAAGCCCGACAAAATAACGGGTCACGTGGAGCTGCGCGACGTCCAATTTGCATACCCTGCTAGGTCTGACGTTGTCGTCTTCAATGGCTTTTCAATCGATATTGAAGCGGGAAAATCTACGGCGTTGGTAGGACAAAGTGGGTCTGGAAAATCTACCATCATTGGATTGATCGAGAGATTCTACGACCCGCTTAACGGCATAGTGAAGATCGATGGTCGCGATATAAGGTCATACCATCTGAGGTCACTAAGGAACCACATTGCACTTGTTAGTCAAGAGCCAACTTTATTTGCAGGGTCTATTCGAGATAACATCGTTTACGGTGCATCTGATAAGATTGACGAGTCGAAGGTGATTGAGGTAGCTAAGGCGGCCAATGCTCACGATTTCATTGCAAGCCTAAAGAATGGGTACAATACATTGTGTGGGGACAGGGGATTGCAGCTTTCAGGTGGTCAAAAGCGCGTATTGCGATAGCCCGTGCAATACTGAAAACCCAGCAATTCTGTTACTGGACGAGGCCACAAGTGCACTTGATAGCCAATCAGAGAAAATGGTACAAGATGCGCTCGAACAAGTGATGGTGGGGAGAACTAGCGTGGTGGTGGCCCACAGGTTGAGTACAATACAAAACTGCAATATGATTGCCGTTTTAGATAAAGGAAAGGTGGTGGAGAAAGGGACCCACTCTTCTTTGTTGGGTGTAGGACCCGCTGGAGCATATTTCTCTCTGGTTAGCATTCAGAGAAAGCCAAACATGGCCCACAATCAAGAGTTAAAGCAATCCTTTGCTTGAGCAAAATTTCCATCTTTAAAAGACTTGACTAACAACTACTGCACTCACTCAAAAGCTAAAAAACAACATATGGAATTCATTTGCACAACCTAGCACATAGGCCATGAATGTGCCAACCAAAAGAGAACTCGGCCTTTGAAGCTTACACTTGTCAAGCAAAATATTGGTTTTTAGTACACCGAAAGGTAGTGCAGCGGTTGCATGCTTTGCATGGGATCCAAATTGAACCACACCATGACATGAAGCACCGATATATCTGGTTTGAGAAAATGATCATCTGTTGCTTTAATCCCATTGACGTACAATGCCTTCGCAATTTCAACCTTATCTGCTAGATCAATGCCATGCAAGAAGGGACATTGCTTTTCATCATACAGTTAGGATGGTCAAGCTCTAAAAACTCTGCATTACTTAGGTATCGGTAATGAAAGCAACAGAAGAAACAAACATCTAACATATCAACATCAGTAGTTCATAGCCCGCAATAGAGGGGACCATGGCAAAGGCCGTCAAAAATAATATTAATTGAGCCAGATTATTTTTTGTCCTCATTGAGAATTTTTTTTCTCTTTTTTATTAGATTATTGACTTGTTTTGATGAAAGAAATCTAAAAAATATAAAATTATAATCAAAATCTTAAAAAATACACTAAAAACAAAAATAATCCAAAAAAAACATGACTTTTTTTATTTTTTTTTTTTCTTTATTCGCAAAATTTTTAGTTTGGTTTATAATTTTTTAGTTTTTAGAATCCTCTCGTCTAAATGAACTAATAATCCATAAAAAATTTGACGCAAAACTAACAAATACGAAAAAAAAAGTTTGAATAAAAACGAAAAATAATTTAGCTCAATTATTTAACCTAACACCCAAAGTAGCATGAGAAACAAAGTTGGCCCAGGTATTGGTAGAATCAAAGTAGCATTAGCTCAGATTTTTTCAGAATCGAAGTAGGATTAGGTTTTGGAAAAGCTTTCATGAGGCATTAGGAACAGAACTTCAGCTGAGTACAGTCTTTCACCCCAAACAGATCATGGCCAGTCTGAGAAAACAATTCAAACGCTGGAAGATATCTTGCAAGCATGCTCTATGGATTATTGAGGGAATTGAGAGCAGCACCTACCTCGGCCGAATTTGCCTACAACACCAGCTATCAAGTAGAAAACAGTTGAAGGTAGCTCAAGATCGATAGAAGAGTTCTGCTGATTCTAAACGAAGGGAGCTGTGTTTGTGGTCGGGGATCGAGTCTTCTTGAAGGTATCACTTATGAAAGCCGAAAGGAGTCTTGAGATTCGGAAAGAAAGGAAAATTGAATCCGTGTTATATAGGTTCTTTCGAGATTCTGGAAAGAATTCGACCAGTTACTTATCGTTTAGCACTGCCTCTAGAGCTAGAAAATGTGTGTAATGTATTTCATGTGTCCATGTTATGACGTTACATTAGTGATACTTCACATGTTTTAGAACAACGTCCAAGCGAGTTACGTGAAGATTTGAGTTACGACGAAAGGCATGTCCGTGTCCTAGATCGGCGAGAGAAGTAGTTGTGGAATAAAAGTGGTTCCACTTGTAAAAGTTCGGTGGAAAAACCAGTCCACTGGAGAAGCCACTTGGGAGATAAAAGCTAAGGGCATCTCTAGTGCACTACCTAAAATCACTACCTAAAGTGCCCTAACTAGTTAGCTAAGAAAAATCTCAAAAAATGGTCTCTAGTGCACAAAACTTGGCTCCCTAAAATCCTAGGTTGCACCCCTCACTACCTAAAGTGCCCTAAGTGACTACCTAAATTTGGGGAGGGACTTAAGGAGAGAGAAAGTTGCTTGCATTTATAACATTGAATCTGCCATTGTTTTTTTGGTTATGAGACCCACTTAAATGGGTCTCACATACACTTTAGGGAGTATTTTTAGGGAGTCTCATTAAAGTGAATTTCTTCTTAGCTAGCTAACTAAGTTCTTAGCAAACAAAATTGATTCCTACATGTGCTTAGGTGTACACTTTAGGGAGCATTTTTTAGATATTGCACTAGAGATGGCCTAGGATACGTTAACGCTATCTAGAACTATTCCCAGAGGATACCAAAATATATGGTTTTGGTGCCAAGCCGAAGTCTTTTTGTTTGTCCGTTCTTTTATGTTTGTAGTACTGTTTAAACTTAGAGATCTTTTTATTTTGGCAGCCGGTTTGTCTCGGACAGATTATGCTATTGTTATGTCATTGTGCTAAGTACTTGCTTTTATTTCACATGTAGAACTCTGAATATTTTGTGAAATGTTAGACTTTTAGTATACACTCTTCCATTAAAATATATATATATATATAGAGTAATGATCCGTTAAGGGATCCCTTAACCAAAAAAACCGTGCGGACCACCCCCTTTTTCGACTTTCCGGATCAAATTTTGACGATCCGAACCGCTCAATGTTTTTAAAATGCATTTTCCAAGGTCCACGCGGAAAATCTTCCAAAAAAAATATCCGGAAGGGCTTGATCCATACAATTACCGAAAACTGTATGGACAGTTTTTACCGTAACCAAAAACTGTATGGATCAAGCCCTTCCGGGTATTTTTTTTTGAAGATTTTCCGCGTGGACCTTGGAAATGCATTTTAAAAACATTGAGCGGTTCGATCGTCAAAATTTGATCCGGAAAGTCGAAAAGGGGGTGGTCCGCACGGTTTTTTGCTAAGAGATCCCTAAAGGGATCATTATCCTATATATATATATATATATATATATATATATATAGAGTCCTGTTTAGTCGGAGTCCCGGATCCGGACTCCACTTCCCGATATTTTTTTGACGATCGATCCGTCCAATGTGTTCAGAAGGTGTTTCCAAGGTCACGCGAAAATCTTCAAAAAAATACGGGAAGGGCTTGATCCAAGCAGTTTTCGCAAAAACTTTATATTTACAGTTTTTGCGAAAAACTACTTGGATCAAGCCCTTCCCGGTATTTTTTTTTGAAGATTTCCCGCGTGGACCTTGGAAAACACCTTTTGAACACATTGGACGGCTCGGATTTCCCCAAAACAATTTGTAAAAGCATCAAAACACCGAAAATGCCTCAATCCGGGAAATCCGGGATCCTTGACAGGATCGCCGGTGTATATATATATATATATATATATTCTAATTCAATGTTTGACAAACAAATACTGTACTACTAATTCAGAAGGTTTTTAATTAAATAAAGTTCCCCTAATTAGTTACATAATTAGGCGTAGGTTGACTTAGATGCACTGGCTGGTCACTAACTTTGAACCCACGGGTTTGGAGCGTTACACTTGTGGTTTGTTACGTGTTCTAAGGTGAACGATACCCGCTTTGAGATTCCTCACAAACAATCTGATTCATACAGTTTGTGGAAAAAAGTTTTCAGGAATTTTGTAAAAAAAATCAACTAAATCAAATATAGGTAAATGTTTCATCAGTTTTTTCCATTTTTAGTCCCTAAATTTGTAGGCATCAAAAGATGAATCGATGATCAAGCCCATAACAATCAAGGTTCTAAAACTCGTTAGACGCTCAGAGCAGTTGAACACCTTGTAGTTTCCAGGACCGAGTACTCAGTGCCTAGTCGGTGAGGGGTCTTCTAGCGCCTAGGCGGAGAATACTCGGCTTTCCAAACCTTCTTTTAGAACACTGATAACAATATTCGATTGAGTTATTTTTCTAAAATACCACTAAAATAAATTTAAACAAATTAAATGGTTTGGATCATTTATTTGTTTAGACCGGATCCGGGGTAGGTGTTATGCGGTAGGTGTTGTGCACCGTGTTGTGCGGCAAAACTACGTTGTTTTGCTTGATTTTTGTGCACACCTTCAAAGCTTCCAAGGGCCTTGTTTGGAGGAAGAAAAAACTACTACAAAGTGCCTAAACCCAAAGTGCCTAAACCCGAAGTGCCTAAACCCACTATACCCTACCCCAAAGAGCCTAAATCCCCTAAAATTGAACCCCAAGATTAAACCCCAAAATTAACTTTCCAAACAGGGCCCTTTGGTGTGCACAAAAATCAAGCAAAACGACGTAATTTTGTCGCACAACACCTACCGCACAGCGTCTCTCCCAGATTCACTTAGACCGAAGGCGTACGTGTGTAACCGTACTCTCGTAGTCGGGCTGGAGAGAGATCAGGTGCTACGCTAAACCTCTGATTTTGGCAAAGACTGCAAAACCCTAACCCTAAAAACCTGTAAACTCGGAAAGGGAGAAAGAGAGAGTGAAGCGGAAAATGTCCGACAGAGAAGAAGACATTGACTCGGACGCTCCCGAAGAATTTACATCCGAACAGGTTTTCTTCCACTCTTTTCTGCCTCAAATTTTCTATATTTGAAGCAGATTTGCATATAACGTACTTGATTCGATATTGTTCGGTGAAGGGAGTACACAAAGACGAAGAGCTAAGACAAGTTCAAGAAGAAAATAAGGCCAGGTATATTCCCCAGCGCCATCGCTCTCCCGATTCATGTTTTTAGCTGCCTATGTAGGTATAGACGGTTGATTTGTTTCCATCTCAAATTTCCTGGAAGTCTTCATCAATTTACTCCATTTCCGATGGAACATAAATTGTAAAACCTAGTTCTCATGTTAACCTTCCCTATCATCCTTTTACTGTTTCTTTCAAGCTGCAAATGGTTTCTCAGTAAAAGAAAAAAAGAGGGGGGAAACTTAAATTTACCTATGAAGTCCATATCGATGCAACCTTGTAGTAAACCCCGTCTAAACTTTTACCTTACGTGCAGATGTCACATTGATTTACTCCGATATATACAATGTTTAAGCAGATAATATTTCTAGAGACTTTCATCTTCAAACATCATTTTAACAGTTAATTTTTTTTCCTTCTGCCGTTGTTTTTCCTTTCCTTTCAGTGTGGACTACAGACGTGATCTACACTTCCCTTGCTAGGACCTTCAGGGTAGCACTTGCCCCTAGAACAGCATTGAAAACCTGTCGAGTATTAAGAATGTGGTTCCTCATATAGGGTGGCTAACCTTGATAATCAGTTGTCTGAGAAAATAAGAGAATTTAGGTTATGGGACCTGGGCTTGCATAAGTGTGCTTGTTTTAATTGTAGTAGGACTTGAACCACAATCTTCGGTCAATTCTTGACGTGCACATAGCAGAGACCATATTATGACAGTGTTACATTGTTATTAAAGTTGTGAATCTTTCAACTAGCCGTATGTGAAGAGTTACCAGAGTCTACACCAAATATTACTCCTTTGGTTGTACGTGGACCACAAGCATAGAAAGCCTTTTTGTGGATCAAAGGTTTCATTGCATGAAGTTTGACTTCTGCTTGAGGAACATATTGCCAAATGTGCAGGTAGGTGATGGTTGCATTTGGAAGAGATTTATCTGTCTTTCAGAAAAATAAACCCCCTTCATTTTAGGATATGCATTAAGTTCCCAACTCCGAAAGTCATGCCTATCAGGAACCCATCAGTGGAATCCAGTCCATGGACAGGCTGTTTTGCCCTTGTGTTCAAAACCTCCAATTTGCAAACACCTTACGAGTCGCCCCTTATTACTTGTGAAGTTGAATCTTAACTATTTTGTGGCTAAAATTTGGCGAAGTGAACTTTTGTTTGTTATATACCGACTTCTCTTTACTCCTTTCTTGGGATGGACGGATGGTACATTTAAAAGTGGTGCTTTCAGCTTGTGAAGAGTTGTGGTGTGTTTCTTTTACCCTTTTCTCTTAATGTAGCTACTAGAGTGTGCAAGGCATATGCATCTGTGTTAGTGGTGCAAGAGACAAGTTTGACATTTTCTTAGTGGTTGGGTTTTGTTCAACAGTGAGAGACTTGTTGTGATGTTCAGATGGAATTTTGAGGTAAATGGTTGACCAATTTAGGTGGCAATTGGAACTTGATTGAGGGACATAACTGGTTGTCATTAGCAAATGCATCCCGATTGCAGAAAATTGATTTGTTGCAAACAACTGTTCGCCTCTTATTGGATGTTTTCTAGAATCAGTGTTATTGTTGTGCTGGCCGTTCTTTCTTGTAAGGGTACCTCTAATGGCAGGGATCAAGAAGCAAAGGCACGTCGTCCGATTTCCTTACATGAACATGACTTGCTCCGGACACTTGTTAGACACACCTAACGTGTACTTTTATTGGACATACACGCTGGGACAATAGGAGGTCATAATACAATTTTAAAGAAAATGCGAGGGTCAAAATTTCCTTGAGTGCACAGTTCATGAATACTTAATCGTTATTGTTGTTTCTAATTCATAATGGTCATTACTCATGTTTTCTATGCTAATTTGATTGAAATAATGTGTTGAGTTTTATTTGGATTTTGCAGTACTGTAATATATTTATTCATATGTGTCCCTCCATCTCCATGCCCTGTATTTTTTTGAAAAAATTGTGCCCATGTGTCCGTGTGTCATTGTGTCTGTATCTGTGCTTCTTAATCAGCACTAAATCTAGGAGGAGGACCCCTCCGCTCTGACTCTTTCTAATAAGCTGATTTCCATCCCCAAAAAGGTGAAGAAGTCCTTTCTAGTTTCTAGCACTTGGAGTTTATTACACTTTGGAATTCCTAATATGCTTTCTCCTGAACATAGAAAGGAGTTATAACAGGTGCATACTGTCATTGCTTTTAGAATGAAAGCATATCTCTATAAGACACCTGACGAGCATATAGTCATATAATGTCATAGGTTTCCTTTGCTATTCAATTGCTTAAACACTGACATATTTTGAATATCTTTCTCTTTACAAATTAGCCGAGGTCACCTTAATGCATTGCATGATACTCGTAGACGGAAACCAACTTCCTAGCTGTAACATATATAATGTTAACGGCCTAACTTTCTTCTCGTTGGCCTGAATGTCAACTGTTTTCTGTGTCCTGAAGCTAACCTCCATAATAACTGAAGTCAAATGCAAAACTTTGACAGATGTTGTGCATGAAACATAACTGTCTTTCTAGAAATAAGTTTGGTTACCTTAATTTGTGTTATGCCCTTTAGCTCTTAATAATATGCTATTCTGGGTAGAGAATTCCCTCTGCAGATAACATCAACAAAACTTGTCCTCTTTGTAGGATTGCTCGTGAAGGAAAAGACCGTCGCAGGCAATGGGCTCAGAAGAAAACACCCAGAAAACCTAGGAATGAAAATATCCAAGATGTAATAGAACCTGAAACAACCAAGGAGTCCCATAATAATGGAGGAATGCTACCAAATGACATAGTCAAAATGCTTGCAGCTCGTGAAAAGTATGCTCTCTCTGTCTCTGTCTCTCTGTCTCTGTCTCTCTGTCTCTGTCTCTCTCTCTCTCTCTCTCTCTCTCTCTCTCTCTCTCTCTCTCTCTCTCTCTCTCTCTCTACAGTATATGTAACTTCTATGTGACATTGCATCTGCAGGAAACTTTTCGAATCAGACTCAGAAGGAGAGAAAGAAGAGACAACCACAAAAAAGCAAACCTCCAAAAAGAAAAGGTCCAAAAGCTCTGGGTAAGGACTAATTCCTATTATATTTAGGGAAAATTGCTTTAAAATGGCACTAGGGGCAAATAATTGTCAATACATGGAACAGTTTTTGGAAATTGCTCCCAACATGAAAAGGAAAATTCTAATTGCACATACATGGTACCAATTTTAGTGTGGACCGAAATACCATTGTCAAAAAAAACCCCCCTAAACCAACCCCCTCACTCACCCTCCTCCTACGCCAGTGTTGCACCATTCATGGATTGTGGTTGCACTCTTCAAAAAATTAATTGCAACCGAGTTGGTCCAAACGGGGTTGCAGTGTGTTGTCAGGTCACACTTTCTGGAAGTATATTCTTCTTCTTGCACCGTTTCTACGTCTGTGTTGCACCATTCATGGAATGTGGTTGCACTCTTCAAAAAATTAATTGCACACGATTTGGTCCAAACGGGGTTGCAGTTTGTTGTCAGGTCACACTTTCTGAAAATATATTCTTCTCCTTGCACTGTTCCTACGTCTGTGTTGCACCATTCATGGAATGTTGTTGCACTCTTAAAAAAATTAATTGCACTCGAGTTGGTCCCTGAGAATGAAAAGAAAATGCGTCTTCGTTGAGACATTTGACCAAATACCTTGTGTGCGTGATAAGTTTCATTTGTATTGTGATAACCAAACACCAAGAGGATCTGCCCTGCCAAAGATTAACCCTTGAGATCAATGCAATCTTATTTACCATGTTCTGTTAGAACTGTTCTTGGTCAAGCTAAGTTAAAGTAGTCAGCAAGCGCAATGTCTTTTTGTTCAATAGTATTTAGAGTTGCAAAAGTCTTGTACAAATGGGTTTTCCAGTGGTTGAACAACCAAACCCAGACGCTCGACTACTACTCCGTCCTCCAGGTCGCCCGTCACACCGACAACCCCGACCTCATCGCCACCCACTACCGCCGCCTCGCCCTCCTCCTCAACCCACACCACAACCGGTTCCCCTTCGCCGATCACGCCATGAAACTTGTGAGGGTAATTTTGTCCCCCATGCCATGTCTTTGCAATTGTTTTTCTTCTCACCATGTATCTCTAATTTGGGAAAAGTACACCATGTATTGGCAATTATTTGCCCCTAGTGCCAGCAATTTTCCCTTATATTTATGGGGGATTAAATAAAATACTTTAGGTAGATAGCTTGTCAGTGAAATTTACTCTATAAATGATTCCTTCGCAGGCTTGAACCCGTTATTTTGAAGGATATACCACCTCCTCAATGCTTGCAGAATTCCTTGGAGTTCTTGAAGAAAAGGAAAATGCAGGTTGCGAGATCTTCCTCTGCGTTGAACAACTCCAATCAAGCACTACGCCTGCTTTCTAAATCTGGCTTGTTAAGTATGAAATAATTTGGAGAGAAGTGAAGTGATGAACTGAATGTTTAGACTCGTTCTGGAACTGTCAGTGGTGCATTTTTGTTACTTTCAGCACACAGTAGGACAAGGTTGTGCATGATCAACACTTCAAGTTGGTATGGCTGATTGTTAAATCATACTATTAATCAACTACATTTGTCAATCTTCCCATTTCTACTGTCTGTTACTGCAGACATTGTCTTGAACTTCGATCCTGGAGTTAACCTTATCTTATGCCCTACTCCATGGGAAAGCATAATTATGTGTCTAATCCACGAACAAGATCACTGGATGTTCTTTGCAGGTTTTTGCGGTAATTGGCTGATGTTCTTAATTTCTTCAGGCTGTAGGCTGATCAAATCTGGTTTTTCTTTCTCGTTTGTGAGAAAATAAATTCCAATCCTATCCAACTTATACGGCTTAGATCTGATCCTATTATATGCCCACATCATAAGTTTCACTGATTGGTTTAGTTGATTGCTTGCCAAAATCTCCCACTTATCAACCAGTTACTTCTCAAAAAGAGATAAATCAGTCTCAAAGGCTCAAAAGACCTTAAATAGATGTCATGGGAAGTCCCACTTAAGGCGTCATCTATGCTACTATTCCACTTTCTCTCATCATTAGGGCCATTGCCTTCAACTAAATCGTGTAATTTTCTAAGAACATAGAAAACCATGACGATAAGCGGCACCACCACCACCAAAAGCCAACCCAAGGAACACTTTGATCAAGTTATAATTTTGCTGGCTTTGGTCTGTCCTACAAAAAAAACCATTGAAACAGTTATTTAAATCTAGGGGTGTACACGGTCCGGATCGGATCGGATTGGCATGAATCCAATCCTAATCCGCGAGTCACGGTTTTTAGAAAATACAATCCGTGTCCGGACCAAAAGTCTCACGGTTCGGTTCCAATCCGAACCTCTAGTCACGGATCGGTTCCGGTTTTATCCACGGATTACATGTTATATAAGATATTCTTGTTTACGGTAGTCGTAATCTGGCATAAAAATTAAAAATAAAATCAAGAAGCATCATTCCCAAACCCAAAGCACATTATTCAACTTGAAAAATACACCCAATAGCTGGTTATCAATAAAAATACACATCCAAAGTCCAAACATCCAAACATGATACACCCAATAGCTACATGATCACAGATTCACATTCACATCAATAAAAATACAGCCAGTAGCTAATGAACACAGTTACCCCTAGTTTTTGTAAAATTATGTGTGTGTGTGTGTATATATATATATTTATTTAAAAATATATAAAATAAAAATCTCACGGTCCGGATCGGTTAATCCACTTGCTTGAAATCAAAATCCGGTCCGGACCGCAGTCACGTTTACTATTTTTTCAATCCGTGTCCTACCATTAATCCACGGTTAAAATCCAAAAGACGGACGGCTGTCCTAAATTCACAGTTCACCGGTTTTTTTTTGCAGCCCTATTTAAATCATTTGAAGCGATATACTGCAAACATAGCAGGACTTTAGCCATTAGGAAAATTAAAAGAAGAAGCTAGC
>JADGMU010000498.1:0-25782 GCA_016920895.1 Vaccinium myrtillus | reverse complement strand
TGTCGATAAGGACAAAAGGGACAAGTAATATCACTGCATGATACACCTATAATTTGACTACATATCTTTCATATATATACATATATATATCTTATCAGATCCCGTACTGCACCTCCGCACCACGGGTTATAAGACGGCCCAAAATTACATCGTTTTGGCAGTGTAAAGAGGACACCACTTAAGCCTTCAAAACTATGTCGTTTAACCCCAAAAACTGAACCGCACTTCACCAGAACTCATGGGCACTAAAACAGTAAAACTTCACCTTTCTAAAAATAAAAAATAATAAATAAAATAAATAAAACCTTATACTTCTCCATTTCATTTCCAAGGCCAATAGAAACTTCTAAGAGCATGGGAAACTAAGCATTAATTCTGCTAATACTCTCATTATTCATATCCTCTTTCAAAAAACGTCATTCCAAACTGTCATTCATAGGTTAATTGTTCAGAATAAGCACAAGAAAATATAATCATTCCAATTCTTAGTTGTAATGAACAAATTAAGTCTTTACTAATATCTGATTGAGCTGATTATTTACGAGCACACTTAGAATACTACTTTGAGCAAAATAAACAACTTGAATCGTTTATGTTGGATCTCGAGATGGGTCACAATCATAATTTGTATCGTTTCTCTCAAAACGGGGATGCACTTGACACCTCGCCCTCTCGATACCTCCGTCCTTTGGTCGGTTCCAAGTCCCCAACACTTGTGTAAATGTGTGTCAAATGAGTGGTTTAGAATGATTCAAATAATAAATCCAATCCTCCTTACAGTAAATATGGGTTGATGTTAAGATTACGAGTCCTTTTATTGACAGCTCATTTGAGTGTCAATATATAAACTACGAAGAATACAGAAAACACAGACTCTAATATACTTTTCTATATATTTTCACAAATTTTTATATATTTTCAATATAATTTTTAAACCATAATGACAACTTAATGAGCTATTTTTAGCATTTTCCTGAACTTAGTAGTTGAGGAACATCATATTTGCATGCGCTATATATAAATTACCAGTACAATCTCACTTTTTATATCTCAATTGGCAGGTAGTATCAAAAGTATATATTGCCTGAATCTAACTTTGTCTAACAAAGTGAGGACACCTTCCATCAGTGTTTGTTTTTTCGAATTTAATTCGTGGAAAATGGCGGTGGTCTATGAAGAGAGGTCTACTGTGTTGCCACTTGCCACAGTAAAGTTCTTGTTTTTCTGCCCAACATTACAGTACCATCAGGTTTATCTGTGGGACTCGATTTAATTAACAGAAAATTGGCCGAAAGGCCAAATTTGTGGCTTTAAAAGCTGTTTAGTCCAGTCAAACTTATTTTAAAGTTTCTAATACATTGATGTGAAATTTTTGAGGACTCAAGGACAATACTAGATAAAAATACCCTTAATGATTAACTAAAATTGCAAGAAGAAAACCGGCCGTATAGCCTCACCTGACCGACTCACCCGTCACTGCGTCAGTCTAGCCTAGCTGCGTCATCCATCCTAGCTAGTGCATGCCCGTCACTTCTCTCTCTCTCTCTCTCTCTCTCATGCGTGACCTGGGTGGGTCAATTTTAGGCCAATTTTTTTGTTTCTGTAGAATGGGTCTTTAGGCCAATTTTTTGTAGGACAATTTTCTGTGGGACAATTAATTTTCCCTTTAATTTTGGGCTTATGTTCAATTTTGGAATTCAATTTTACAGGGTTAGACTCTTTGGGGTAGTGGGTTTAGCCATTTTGGGTTTAGGCACTTAGGGTGCACTTTCCAATTATTGGGTTTTAGTAGTTTAGACATTTTCATTGGGTACCCTAGAATTTTAGACACTTTTATAAGATACCCTAGAGTTTAGGCTTATGGTGCACTTTTCAATTATATGGTTTTAGTGGTTTAGACACTTTCATAGGGTACTCTAGGGTTTTAGGCATTTTCATAGGGTACCCTAGGATTTTAAGCACTTTCATAAGGTACCTCAGTGTTTACTGTTTAGGTTTAGGCACTTTCATAGGTTTTAGGGGATTTAGGTATTTTTTTTGGTAAATTAGCTTGAAATTAAAAAGGGTTAAACGAATGTACAGCCTACAATGGGGCATACCCCAAGAAGGACAAAATGAAAAGAAAGAATAAAAAGAAAAGAAAAGAAAAGAAAAAAGTGTGTGGTTCCCGACACAACCCGTCGGGGTGGGAAAAAAAGTAGTACTGACACATCCCACCAGCATAGGTGTAAATAAGCAAAAGTGCAATAATGTAGTAAGCGTAATGTCGTGCACAACCCACAAGGCTAGGATAACGTGAAAAGCATGCACATAAATGAATAAATGTAGTGAGTCCTAAAAGGCACCACTATATGGAATGTGAGTTAGCCCGTGCTCGCGTCCTATTAGCCTAGCTAACCCAAAGGAAAGAGCGGCATCAGGGACATGAGCATGGGCATGCTGAGTAGCTATAACTAAGTGGTGATATATATGGAACAACCAACCCTCAACAATGGAAACAACAATAGCTGAGCAGCCCGGACCAAATGAGATAAGCCTCTAGCAGTTCGGCAAGCAAATATACCCAAGTGAACTCTCCCATAGAACCCTTACACTGAACACATGTCTAGTTTGCTACTCGCTCCAAACATCATAGTCTAGGCTCCCAAGACATCAGACTTCCTCTGTTTCCGATGACTGTCCATATTGGCTAGCGGTGACATTTTTAGAATGTGTAGGTGATTTTTTCTATTGGCATTAAGAAAATAGCTTGTGTCCTATTTCCATAATTAACTTTCATACCATGTCCTTGTCGTAGGAAGACCCTTTAATTAAAGGAAGAAATGACTATTTTTTCCCCTTTTGTTCTAACCGTGCAAATCAATCATGAATTTTTTTACTTTGTTCTAAAATTTAGCCATGTGATTCGTAATATTTTTGGAAAACGAGTCATCAATATTCATGTTCGTTTTTTAGTAGAAACTTTTGGACAAAGAGTCCACAAATAAACAGATAATATAGACTCGGTGATTATTCAGGCAACACAATAAAATTATATTACTATTTATCAGGGGAAAAGATTAAATTCCTATTTCTCATGAAAATAGTTTTTTTTTTATTAACACAAATGTGCTAAATTATTTAACTGCAATTATGGAATCAACCTGATATTTATCGATAATTCACACAATGATACTTATAATAAACAATACAATATTGTTTCTCTTCAATCTCACTTATGTATTGTTTACTGATTAATCGTACATTCACTTTTGGGATAGTATAACCAATACTACAATATATACTTAACATTAAGCAATACAAAAATACTACACTTATATGAAACATGAGAGACGTTCTGAGTTCAAATTTTTTTTTGAGCAAGCAAAAATCATCCCATTCATAAAATAGTGCAACACATAGTTGCATAGTCCATACAATATATAACAAAACAATCAAATACAAGTATTAAACAAAACAAAGCCCCAAGAAAACAGTCTACACAAGGCAATAAAGCTACACCCTACCGAGACTAAAAACTAACCGATCAATCCCTCAACGCCAAGATCAATATTTGCAAAACAAAGATTAGGTCCAAGACACAAGACTAATAAGATAAAAGCACACAAACGTATTCATCTATTACCAAATTTCAACCAAATCAATCCCAAAGGTGTCCAAGTATGGCTTTGTGGGGTTGGGGAGGCATATGATTGTCGAGTGGATGGGTGCCAACCTAGTTGGAAAGCATCCTTCTCGTTGTGATGCCTTTTTTCTTCTCTCCCTTTAATCTTGTAATCATTTCCAAGATTAATAAAATTTCTTTCGCCGTTCAAAAAAAAAAAAGGTGTCCAAGTATGTCCTAAAAGTAACTTACATTCTAATCGAAAAATTTAAAGGTTGTGTTTGGTTAGATAGTTTAGTTTAGTTTCGATGATGTCAGCAGGTGTAATGAGTGGAGAGAGATAGAGAGAGAAATGAGAGAAATGATGATGTCATCAAAACTAAAACTAAACTGGGAAACGAACAGGGCCAAAATGACTCCCAAACTTTGATGTCAATATAAAAAATATGCCCAAACTTACAATTTTCTCAAGCGTACTCCCAAACTTCACTTCCGTTATTCAAACATACTCCCACAGTCTGGATTTGTTACCTCATTCACGTGAAATGCTGAGTTGGAGTTTAACGAACCCCAAAAACCATTAAGTGGCCCAAAACGACGTTGTTTTGGGCTTTTTTTTTTTTAAAAGGTCTCTCCTTCCTCCCCAATTTACAGGGAAGAGGCCACCACCTCCACAAATCACCACCACTTTCACTACTATCCCGATGGCCTCGGATCCCTTCCTTAAAATAAGAGTGTCTGACCAAAACAGAGATCAACAGCAAACAGAGAGATGAGAGAGAGAGAGAGGAGAGACCCCTTACCTGTTCTATAATCGCGTAGTGTACAAACTTTCAAAAATTAGTTTTCAATCAACTCACAAGTATTTGGAAATTAACTCCCGGTTGAAGCCAGATATTCAGAAACTAAAATCCGAACAAGATTCGAAACTAAACTTCCGAATAGTTTCGATCATCTCACTAAAATCCGAACAAGATTCAGAAATTCGATCATCTCTCTCTCTCTCTACAAAACCACTCCTTCAAATCATCAAAACCATTTTGCAATACCACTCGTCAAAACCAGAAATTAAGCTCTTGATCACCAACCAACCTCCCACATTGTCTAATTCGTTCATAATATAGACTAAATCATCCACAATCATCCAACCCCGAGCCCAAAATCAAGTCCAAACTTCAAGTATTCCCGAAAGGTAGTCGAAATGTGAAAGTCTCACTGTTTTGGTTCTTCTGAGGAAGACCAGTGTGTTCAAGCAAGTTCTTTTTACTTGTCTTGAACTCACAGAGGTCTGAGAGTTGTTCAAAAACCATTTTCAAAATTACAGTTGCAACGGGGGTTGAGCGCTCAAGCCTCAGGCTTTGAGCGCTCAAGCCCAGTTCTGGTTAAATTCTTTTTTTTTTTTGTGAATCTCGAGTTCCTTTCTGGCTTCGATCATCATACAATGGTTATCTGTGTTCATGATATCTTTAAAACAGTTCATTTCTATTTCAAAAACACATGCATGAGTATTAATTAACTATATTATGATGATCAAAGCCCAAAACCTTTGTGAACTTACCATTTTAAATGCAAAACGGTGGTTGGATTTTCTTTCTTTACTCATGTGTAAAATGTTTGAGGTCCTGAGAATCATCGATCATCTGTTTTTAAGTCAGAAACTGGTAGGCCAGCTTACGGCTTGAGCGCTCAAGGTCAATAACTTGAGCGCTCAAGCTGTTCTTGGGTGTTTTATGGGTTATTAGTTGATTCGATGATGGATCTTGATGTAACTTGTTAATCGTGTGTGTGTGTGAGTTATTATTGTTGTGCTCAGGATTTGGATTCCCCTCTTTCCTTCTATTTTCAAACATTTCTTTGGGGATTCATCGAAATTACATTCTTTTCATCCTTCTTTATGAGATTGATCAATTTATTTGTATCTGTTTCTCCTGGAAAGTCCTTAAAAAGTGATCGATCACGAAAAGAAGTTATAAAAAGGGTGTAGTTTCACAGGAGCCTGGAACTGGATTGAGCGCTCAAGCCATGGTCCTTGAGCGCTCAAGCTGGTTTGAAGGGCTTGAGCGCTCAAGCCTCCGTCTTTGAGCGCTCAACCCCTATTCCGGAATCCAGTTTGCAAAACAGTTTGTTGGGCCACAATGTTTGTATTTTCTGGGTTTGTTGTATAATTTCTGTAATTTCTCACTTCTTTGCAAATATTTGTAATAATTCCATTTATCATCATCATCATCATTCATGTAAACCATCAAGCACAAGCATCCACCTTAGGTATATCTTTCATGTTTTTATCGTTTATGTGGTTCCCATCCCCAACCTCCCTATGTTGTGAATAAATCGAATTTTGAATACTCTTTAAAATCCCACGGAACATCGAGTAGAGACCGGTTCACGGACCGGGCGAGAGGGGTGCCGTAAAACCCTTCCCCTCTCGTAACCAAACCCCCGAATCCGAGAAATCTTTGGCTTTATCAAGATCAGTGAAATCCTTTTTCAAATGGGTAAATGAGTCATCTTTTTATCGGTTTCTCGGGTTCGGACCTAAAATCCGGGTGGCGACTCAAACAATCACAATCTTTTCGAACGCGAACCGCATCGCATCTCGGTGGGCCGTCCACAAGCTGGCGACTCCGCTGGGGACTTTTGGTTAATACATATTTTATTTAATTACATTCGTGCAATTTTTATTACAGTTGTGTAATTTAATTGAAATATGTGTTAATCAAAGTGGGTTTAGTTTGAAAGATGTTTTGTGGGATTTTTGAAAATATTTGGAATTTGATTTTGCATTGCACTTGCATGGTTCTTAAGCCCCGCTGGCGTGTTTTGGCAATCCTGCCCGGCTTGCCGGTGACAGGGAATCCCGAAATGCCCAGCAGCCCTCGACCGTGATAAATCACATCGTCACTATCGTCTTTGACGGTAGGAGGCGGTTTTGATTTTGAGTCCGGGGTACCCTCAGCGACCAAAACCAGCCTTTTGCATATAATTAGCCATAGAACCCCACGTTTAGCAGCTCACCTGTGTGCTAAGTTTATGTGCTCCACCATGTTAGTATGCTATGTGTTACCGCTTTCCTTGCCATGCCATTTTGCATTCATGCATCTGCATTATATATAGTTGTCGCGAGTGTTCGTCCGTTTTGTTTTTTTTCAGTTTAGATTTTAGGGCCTCTGCGGTTAGTGGGAGATTGCCCTGGCCCGATGATGAGTCGTGCATCCCATATGCGCGTTGTTCTTGCGAGTTGGTCTTTAGGGTGACCGGACATGGGAAACTTTGGATTATCAAATTCCTAAACACTGATCTAGCCAGGTTTAAGGGACCTTGGCCCGAGAAGGATCAATCGCCCTTAGGCTTCTGATCTAGATCATTGTCGGAATTAGTATGAATCAGAGATTCCCAAATTCGATTATTCAATTTTAAGGACTTTATTGCTTCAAAAAGAAAACTTGAGGATTGGGGCAATCTTCCAAAACTGTAGAACACAGTCTAGGAGACTTTAAATCCACGGAGTTTGAGATACCTCCGGTGTTGACCGTGCCCAAACGGTCACCCGTGTTTCGGACTAGCCTTGGAATCGATTGTAACTGGATGGCGACACCTCATTGCTCTGTCTCGGATGGTCAAAGAAAGGATAACGATTGCGGTTTTAACATCTAGGCTATAGGTTAAAGCCGTAATTGCCGAGTAAACCGACTTACCCGTGGTGTTGTTTCAGTCTGCTGTGCAAATGATTCCAAGTGAGTTCCGAAACCGGTAGACTAACTCTTAAGGCTAGAAATAGGATTAACTTTGTAAGTTGAGTCACGGCGAGACGATTGAGAGCATTTTGTAAATCATTCTTTTGTGCATAATAGACACATCGAGTACACATCTGAGTCCGGCTTTTGCTTTTGATCAGTTCTTGAACCATTGGGCCTGCAAAGAAAAAGAAGACCTTACCTGTTTGGACTCGACCTCCCGGACAGAGATTATCTAGATCCATATCACCAAAGGTTGAGTCAGTTATGGCGGCAGAACAAGAACAGGATCCCCCGAATGAGTTTGAACAAATGAGAAAGGAAATGCATGATGAGAGGGTCCGGAATGATACCCGAATTGCCCAACTCATGGCAATTATGGTAAACATACAGAGCCGACTTCCCCCACCTCAGCAGCGGATGCCTGATGGTGACGCTCGGGAACAAGAAGTCCCTAATGATGAACATTCGGAACAACCCCATCCCCCTGAGAATCCCCAACTGTCTGAAATGTTAGCTAAAATACTCAAGTTAGAAGAATCGGTTGCCAAAAGTGAGAAGCGAGCCATTACCGGTTTTGACATGAGTAAGCTATGTATTTTCCCGGGCGCTAAACTCCCTAAGAAATTCAAGCATGTGGACTTCGAAAAGTTTGATGGGACTGGGGATCCGAAAGGGCATGTTCAGGCATATGTAAGCTCCCTCTCGTTACAAGAAGTTGACGAGATAACCATGGCTCAGATGTTTCATGAAACCCTAAAAGGACCAGCACTTCAATGGCTCTTGTCTCTTGACATTTCGAAGAGACAAACTTGGGAAGAAATGGTGGCTACTTTCATTAAGCAGTATGAATATAATGTGCAGCTCAAGGTCACCACTCGTGAACTTGAGAGTATCAAAATGAAGGAAAGGGAATCATTCGCCGATTTTGTGAAAAGGTGGAGAGCCAAGGCTGCGCAAATGACCGATCGTCCTAGTGACAAAGATCAGATGCGCATTATAACCAAGAACCTACAGCCCGATTTGGCTCAGTACATGGTCATGGCCCAAGCACATAACTTCGAGACCTATTTTGAGATGGGTCTTTCAATTGAAGAAGCTCTGCAGAGGGGGATGTTGAAAAAAGGAGACTCCTTCCCAAAACCCAAGCGAAACTACATCGGCAACACCTCTTCCCTATACGCCAACCCCAGTTACACAGCCGGTACTTCCTCCAACTCCGCAAATCACCAACCCCATAAAACTGAACCCATAAATGCCATCCTATCTCAACCAACCCAACCAACTCAACCACTCCAAAACCAAAGAGGACGGCGTATTTTCACCCCTCTTCCCTTACCTCTACCTGTTGCTTTCGAGCGACTCGTGCAACAGGGAAAAATCAAACCCCTTCAGCCAACTCCACCTCTACAAAATCCCCCACCAACATATAACCCAAACACCTTCTGCATATTCCATCAAACACCCGGCCATCCCACTGAAAGATGCCAACGCCTGCGTCATGAGATTCAAGATCTCATTGACAACAAACAAATCCGAGACCCCACTGAAAAGCCTAACATCCTCACAAATCCTCTGCCAGCTCACAAAAGAAACGGTGACATAGGCCGATTACCCTTAGCTCCACTCAAAAAGACCCAAACCCCACTCCATTTGACCTAAGCCAATACATCATACCCGAAACAGATCCTAAGCCCATTGTGCCTATACCAGATGAGTGCGAGGCATGTTTTCTTGATGTGCACTTGAACCCTAATGTGTGGCAAGAATGGAGTGATTTGATAATGGCCATGGAAGCTCACGAGTATGAACAGTTGGTAGCCAATAATGTAGCAAATGGAGAAGTTTGGCCGCAAAACCAACAGTTAAATGGAGGACCCCCGATTAATCAGTTTTGGGATCCAATGTTGGCAGATCCGCTTGATGGATTTGCACTTCCAAATCTGTTTGAACCACTGCCAATTATACAACCAGTGGAAGAAGGACAAGGGCAAAATTGGCAAGAAGAAGTTGGGGCATTCAATGATGTGCAAGAAGTTGAGTGGGATCCCACACCAAATGAGTGGCAGCTCATGGACCCTAACGATCCTTTGGATGGGTCCACGCTCCCCATGTTCTTTGATGAGTCTTATTTTTCAATGCCACCACTGTGGGAGGGTCGCCCCGATTTCTCCATGATGAGTGAGCAAGCCATAAATCGAATGACGGAGGGAATTGAGTTCACACCTTACGATTACATAGTCGATGAAAATCTTCCGGCACCTCAAGTGCAAGTCCCGGAGGATTGCAATATTATGGTGTTGAACAGTGGCCTGCCCGATGTTTGGGGACAGCAAATGGAGGAAAATGTCATAGCAAACATGTGGACCAATCAGAATGAAGGCATAACACCGCTATGGGTTGGGGAAAGTTAATTATGGAAATAGGACACAAGCTATTTTCTTAATGCCAATAGAAAAAATCACCTACACATTCTCGGGTACCCAACATTCTCCAAGAATTAAACCCCGGGTGGCGACTCTAAATTTTTCTTCATTTCCGGGATCGCCCTTTTTCATAACCAAAACTCCGTGGATAACTAGCTTTTCTGCACAGAAAAACGAGTGTCCACACTTACCAACTTCATTACTTACTATCTTATCGACAGAACAACGGAAGACTTTTGAGATTAAACAACATTACTGCTAGACAAATCACTCTACAAAAGCAAAACCTTCACATCGACCACTAGCGTGATGCTCCAGTCTAAGAACGCCGATTGAGGGCACGACACACAGACGCCTAGCGGTTGACAACGACTCTAACCTGCAAAACTAGAATCCCAAGCGGATTCCAAGAATGGGTAAGTCATAGGTATTGAACAAAGAACAACCATTCATATACTACATTATAATATCAAGTGATTAGATTGAATTCATAACTTTCAACTCAAATCTTACACTCACAACTTGTAACCCAACACGACACAAAGTCTACTAGGCACGAAGCCAGGCACAAGGCCAATATCAGGACTTAACTGTCCACACTGCATAAAGCCTTAACACGACACGAAGTCTACTAGAAACGAGGCCCCATCACGACACGAAGTTTGCTAGGCATGAAGCCCAATCACGACACGAAGTCTACAAGGCATAAGGCCACATCACGACACAAAGTCCATACACGCATTTAAACAATTTCAATTCAGAATGAAATACGCTTTTAAGTCAACCACTCACCTCGGTCTCCAAAAAGGAAGACACGACTATTGTTTTGGCACCTCGGATGTGCCCGTTCCGATCTCTGTAATATGTATTCACAATTAGCACGACAATCATTCATGGTTATAATGAAACATCAATTAAGACCAAAGATAGCAATTCATCTGTGCTCAAATGTATAAACGGGCTCGACACTATCCGACACCCTTGCAGTCCACGAATTGACAGAGTTAACCCACTCATCCAAATGTTGTTAGGATTTTTGCAACCCCACAACACCCCTACGGATCTTGGAAACAATGAATCACAGAACAGAAAATCAAGTAATCGTGCGTAATGGAAAAACGGAAAAGAAACGAGACACAGATATACGTGGAAAACCTCAACGCGAGGAAAAACCACGGGACCCACACCAGTCCACTATGAAATCGAAATCAAGAGTACAAGTCTTCTCGCAATCTCTCTGAGATATGCGTTTTCTCTCGCCTCTCTCTTTGTTTTCTCTGAAAACGTCTTACCCTAATTACACACTAACAACGAAATAATTAGGTCGGGCCTATAGCCGCAATTACACACTAAGGTCCCTCAAATATCGTTTTCGCTGCAGTCCGGAGTGTGTCCCGGGAGCTCACCCCCGAATCTGCTAAAGGTTGTCTGCACCCCAACAATCTCCCACTTGAAGATAACCGAACAACTGCAAAACCTCAAATAATCTCAATCAATATGGACGTAGTCATCTAACCCCTCTTGTTGTGGCTCCAGGCCCATCATCTTTTCAAGCATGAAGACCAACTGAAGTTGTGTTCAACTTCAGTTTCTCAACAGTAACAGGCTTGGTCATCATATCTGCCGGATTCTTGTCCCCCAAAATCTTCTCTAGCAACAAATCCCTATCCTCCAAAAGCGAACGAATGAAATGGTACCTCAAATCAATGTGCTTCGTCTTGGCATGGAACACTGGATTTTTGGCAAGGTGTATAGCACTCTGGTTGTCACTGAAAAGAACGCAGTTCTCTTGCTTCAAACCCAACTCCTCCAAGAAACTCTTTAACCAAATCATCTCCTTTGCAGTCTCAGTCACGGCCACATACCCAGCCTCTGTCGTGGATAATGTCACTAACTTCTGCAGACGTGAAACCCAACTCACCGCTGTTGAACCCATAGTATAGATATAACCCATGGTACTTCACCGCGTATCCTAATCACCGGCAAAGTCTGCATCCACATATCCCTGTACTATCAAATTCCCTCTCCCAAAACAAAGTGGCAAATCAGTGGTACGTCTCAAGTATCGCATAATCCACTTTACTGCTTCCCAATGCTGTTTCCCTGGCCTGCTAGCAAACCTGCTCACAACTCCCACTACATGGGCAATATCTGGTCTCGTGTTCACCATCGCATACATTAGGCTACCAATGGCCGAGGTATACGGAACCTTGGCCATATACTCTCTTTCTGCATCTGTCTTGGGTGATTGCCCCTGAGAAAGTTTGAAGTGACTTCCCAAGGGTGTGCCAACTGCCTTGGCACCCTGCATATTGAACCTCTCCAGAACACGTTCAATATACTCTGCCTGACTCAACCGCAAGGTTCCCTGAGCCCTATCCCTGCTGATTCTCATCCCAAGCATCTACTTAGCTGCACCCAGATCTTTCATAGCAAAATCCTTTACCAACTGTTGCTTCAACCTGTTGATCTCCCTAACACAGGATCCTGCTACAAGCATATCATCTACATAGAGCAATAAAATGATGTAGCTAGACTCAAACCTCTTGAAGTAACAACAGTGATCTCCACTGCACCTTGTATAGCCACTGCGCTGCATGAAACCATCAAACTTTCTGTACCACTGTCTGGGAGCCTGTTTCAAACCATACAGACTCTTCTTGAGCCTGCACACCATCTCTTCCTTGCCTTTCGCAATGAAGCCAACAGGCTGCTTCATGTAGATTTCTTCATCCAAGTCCCCGTGAAGAAAAGCAGTTTTAACATCTAACTGCTCAAGGTAAAGATTCTCAACAGCAACCAAACTCAACGCCACTCTGATAGTGGCCATCTTCACAACCGGCGAAAATATCTCTATATAATCGATCCCCTCTTTCTGTTGGAAGCCCTTTACAACCAATCTTGCCTTATACCTTTTCTTGCCATTACTCTCCGGCTTAAGTCGATAAACCCATTTGTTCTGCAAGGCTTTCTTTCCCTCTGGAAGCTGAGCTAACTGCCAAGTACCGTTGGAATGAAGAGAATCCATCTCTTCCAGCATCGCAGTCTTTCACTTAGTTGACTCAGGAACCTGCAAAACCTCATCATAGCACTCTGGTTCTCCACTGTCCGTCAAAAGCAAGTAATCTAGCGAAGAAATGTATTTCAGATTCGGCTTGGGTACTCTGGCTAACCTCCTCAACTCTTTGACCGTTGAACTAGTCCCTGTCTCTGGAGTTACCCCATCTGAAACTGTCCCCTCTGAAACTGTCTCATCTAAAGCTCTCTCCTATACCTGACTAGACCTCTGCTCAACCCCACTATCAACTGGAAGATCCTCCAACCCAAAGTACTCGGACGTATCCCCATCCGAAATGGTACTCCCGCTGCTCTGTTTACTGTCCCTGTCTTTGTACATGATCCTTTCATCGAATACAACATCCCTGCTTCTGATTACCTTCCTGTTATTGTAATCCCAAAACCGGTAACCAAACTCATCGCAGCCATACCCAATGAAAGTACACTTCTATGATTTAGCATCAAGTTTATCCCTGTCTTGATCGCTAATATGCACATAGCACACGCAACCAAAAACACGTAAATGTGAAAGATTTACCTTCTTACCACTCCAAACCTCCTCTGGCATGCCAAAGTTCAACGGAACTGATGGCCCATGATTGATCAAATATGCTGTTGTGCTAACTGCATCTGCCCAAAACATCTTGGGCAACCCTGCATGTATCCGCATGCTCCTAGCACGCTCAGTTAAGGTCCGGTTCATCCTCTCTGCAATGCTATTAAGCTGCGGAGTCCCTGGAGGTGTTCTTTCTAATCGAATCCTAAATAGAATGCAGGCTCTCTTAAACTCCCCCAACTCATACTCTCCGCCATTATCAGACCTCAACCTCTTCACTTTCAAATCTGTCTCATTCTCAACCAACGCTTTCCACTTCTTGAAGACTTCAAAGACCTCTGACTTATGCTTCATGAAGTATACCCATACCTTTCTCGAGTGATCGTCGACAAAGGTAACGTAGTAATAAGAACCGCCAAGCGAAGACACAGTAGCTGGACCCCAAACATCTGTATGGACAAGCTCTAGATTCTGAGCCTTGGGAGGCCTGCCGCCTTTCTGAAAGCTAACCCGTTTCTGTTTCCCGAAGATGCAATCCTCACAGATGTCAATATCCACTAACTCTAACCCAGGTAGCTTCCCATTTGCCTGCAAAACCTTCATTCCCTTCTCACTCATATGCCCCAGTCTTCTGTGCCACAGATTTGAACTCTCATTGCTGTCTACAACAGCAAGTGTATCGCTACCATGTGAAGTCAAGTAAAGTGTACCAACTTTCTTGCATTTAGCCGCCACCATGGTACTGTTGGAGACTTTCCACGTGTCCCCTGTGAATGTCGAAGTATAACCTGCTGCTGCAAGCTGTCCAATCGAAACAAGATTCCTCTTCAACTTCGGAACGTGCCTGACATCTTTCAGACACCATCTGTACCCCTGCGTCGCAATCTGAACATCACCTCTTCCCACAATACTGCAAGGCTCATCATCCCCCAAGTATACTTTCCCAAAGTCCCCTGCTACATAGTTCTGCAGAACCTCCCTGTTAGCAGTGGCGTGGAATGAGGCACCCGAATCAATCACCCACGATTCGGCGTCGCTGTTCATAGCAAGAACAAGTGCATCATGCACAATGTGAGCCTTCTGCCCACCGTTATTCTTCTTCGGTGCTTTGCAAGCCTGTGACATATGGCCTGTCTGACCATAATTCCAACATTCACCTTTAATGGGCCGAACCTGAGATTTAGCCCTATTTCCCTGCTACTCTTCGATTTCGACCTATTCCTGTTCTGATTCTAACCACCTAACTCTGGCTTCTGCCCCTCTGCTGCTCAAACTTAGGGCTGAACCTGAAGTGCCTGAACCTGAACTATCAATCGAATTTCTTCTGACCTCCTCAGTCAGAATCAAACTAACAACCTCACTCAGTTTCAACTTCTCTTTCCCTGCCGAATTACTGACTGCAGTAACAGTACCATGCCAGCTCTCTGGCAACTGAGACAGAATTAACAAAGCTTGAACCTCATCCTCAAACTTGATATCGACAGACGTAAGTTGATCAACAATCATATTGAACTCACTGAGATGTGACATAAAGGAAACCCCTTCTGCCATAGATAGGTTGAAAAGTTTTTTCATAAGATATACCTTATTCGCAGCAGACGATTGCTCGTACATCTTCTTCAGCGCTTCCATAAGTTCCTTCGTCATTTTCTCCTTCAATATGTTGTGTGTGACTGACTTTGAAAGAGACAGGAGAATAACCCCTAACGCCTTTCTGTCAAGAACTTTCCAATCATCGTCGCTCTCTTCAGCTTTCTTCCCCTTTTCTTTACCCTCCAACGGCCAGTAAAGATCCTTCTGATACATATAATCCTCTATCTGCATTTTCCAGAACGCGAAGTCTGACCCATCAAACTCATCGATCTTTGATTTCCCTTCTTCCGAACCCATAGCTCCCACTGAAACCCTAGCCTGCCCGAACAGGAGTAAACCGTAACCTATCGAACAAACCCTACCGTAACCGCGGCTCTGATACCAGTTGTTAGGATTTTCACAACCCCACGACACCCCTACGGATCTTGGAAACAATGAATCACAAAACATAAAATCAAGTAATCATGCGTAATGGAAAAACAGAAAAGAAACGAGACACAGATATACGTGGAAAACCTCAACGCGAGGAAAAACCACGGGAACCACACCAGTCCACTATGAAATTGAAATCAAGAGTACAAGTCTTCTCGCAATCTCTCTGAGATATGCGTTTTCTTAGCCTCTCTCTCAGTTTTCTCTGAAAACGTCTTACCCTAATTACACACTAACAGCGAAATAATTAGGTCGGGCCTATAGCCGCAATTACACACTGAGGTCCCTCAAATATCATTTTCGCTGCAGTCCGGAGTGTGACTCCGAACTGCGTAGGGAGCTCCCGGGCGCTAAAGGTTGTCTCACACCCAACAATCTCCCACTTGAAGAAGATAAATCAAAGCATCAGCAAACAAACAACTGCAAAACCTCAAATAATCTCAATCAATATGGACGTAGTCATCTAACCCCTCTTGGTGTGGCTCCAGGCCCATCATCTTTTCAAGCATTCCCGTAAGACCAAAATATAGCCATTCCCGTAAGACGCGGCAGTGCTGTCAGCACTGCTAATCCACAAAAGCTGCTCGGTAAAGCAATTTTCATAAATTTTGTGCTTTGCATTAAATTCTGAAACTTTAACACAGCATAAACGACTTGTATGGGTAGCTACAGTAAAAATTTCAGAAAATTACGAGTAGAGGAACCATATCTAGAAATTCACTCAAAACCATAGCAGATTCGAGTTCAATCACAATCATACACTTTTAGCTATCTCAATCAAGAATTTTTGTAGGAAGAACCCTAAACTTCTCCTCCCAAATGTAAGATACCAGATTTAACTACACAAAAACCGGTAATCCTAGTAGGACAAACTACATTAACAATCAACCATTACTCGTGTATACACTAATGGATGTGTTTAAAAAATCCCTTTACTAAATTATTTTTATGTGTATAATATTAGCGGGTTTACTGTTGGTGGGGGTTGATTGTTTAATAATTTATTGTCCCCCACCATTTTCAAGTTTCCATGGTCCTCATTTAATCGTTCCTCGTAGATGCTGGAGATTGGTGGATTGATTCTAGTGCAACAAAGCATGTCTGCAATGACAAGAGGTTCTTTAGTGACTATGATTCGGTTGAAGATGGCACTGTTCTTTACATGGGAAATCAATCGACTGCGACTGTCAAAGGAAAAGGCAAGGTGGATTTGAAGTTTACTTCTGGCAAGACTCTGACCCTTACCGATGTGTATCATGTACCGGAATTTAGGAAAAATCTTGTATCAGGAAGCCTGCTTGACAAGCATGGCTTCAAGTTAGTGTTTGAGTCGGGCAAGTTTATTTTGTCTAAGAATGATACTTTTGTTGGAAAGGGCTATTCGTATGAGGACATGTTTAAGCTTAACATTGATAACACAATTTAGGACTTTTTGTACGTAGGGAAGTTCAAGCATATTATTAATAATACAGTTTCATTTTTTTCCTGCATGATTGTCTCACTTTCTTTATGGTATAATTATTGGAGGCTTATTAATTTTAGAAATGTGATTAATTTTGGTTAAATTAGATTTAATTTCTAAGTACGATGTCTATTTTTTTAGGAAAAGCATAGTGTGCCTGCATTCTATTATTGCCCTTGTGTGTGCAAGTGCGATGTAATGATTCTCGGAAAATTAATAAGTATGTTCTGATGTAACTTGAAATGAGAGTATATCATGTATGACTTCATATATTATGTATGGCTCATGTATCGCCATTTCATTGTGAAAGAGGATGTGTCCGCATTTTTGAACATGTTGTTTCTGAGATCTGTCATTTATGTTATTTGGTTTATGACTAGATTTATAAATATTTAGTCAATACATATTCAGCATGAAGTGTATGAGAAATAAAATATCATGTTCATTTAATTTCATATTATCTTGTTTTATAACTGAGGTTGTACGAGAATTTTTATGGTTCAAATTTTCTTGTAAATAATTTTGGGTTTAAATTATTTGGATTATGTGGTAAGGAAAGTACCATAGGAACCATGGATAAAGAGTAAGTTGACTCTTTGTGAGGATTTTTCTCTCTTGGTTTTAAGTGGGGTTATTGCAATGAGATGGGATGACACAGAAGATCGTCACGGATATTTCTCATGAAATCGTTTATAAGAGAGTGTAAGTAGTTATGATTGTGATGCTAGTCTGGACATGAAAATCACATCATGAACTATGTTATTATATTGCAATGGAGAATATAGAGTACTCGAGGAGAAATAGCTTAATGTGAATACATTGAATAGGGATTCGACTTGGCCCATTTTATTTGACCACTCTTGGTGGAAACTCGACACAATCGGTTGACGCTCTCAATCTCTTGAGTTCAATGAGAAACTACACCTTATGTCGTGATTGTAAGCACTTTAAAATTTATTTTATACATGCCGAGGTAAAGTGTTTGGTACCTGTAATGTAAAAACAAAGGAAGGTGAGCTACTTAGCTCTTAATAGATTTTTGTTGCTTTCGTTACAGGGCACTGGTAAGAATCTACCTATGTGAGTCTGGAGGTGGTGCCGCTTCCTATAGGTCACGGGGGCTAGACCTTAGAGCGCTCATGAAATCAAGATACCGACCCACGGCCAGTGCACGGGTCACCCGATTGGAATATCTGCGATATTGAGGATTATGTGTGAGATATGTCCGGTTAGTCACTATAAGACAACTATTTCAAAGATGCGTCTACTATGTTGCCCTGATTAACTTTGATGTATTTCACTAAATGAGTGGTTGAAGTCGTGAGACACTATTCATTTATGCATAAGACTTGTTAAGAGAATAAAAATACTTCTTCTTTATTTCGAAAATGGTGGGGGATTGTTGGGGGTTTTTTCAAAATAAAAAAGCTTTTATTTTGGTTGTTTTTAAAATATTCATGTTCCTGTTTTTAGTCTCTTTTGTTTGTGGAGAGTTGCAACTTTTTGTGTTTAAGCCTAAGAGTTGTGTAGATGCTAGAGATTGGTGGATTGATTCTGGTGCAACAAAGCATGTCTGCAATGACAAGAGGTTCTTTACTGACTATGATTCGGTTGAAGATGGCACTGTTCTTTACATGGGAAATCAATCGACTGCGACTGTCAAAGGAAAAGGCATGGTGGATTTGGAGTTTACTTCTAGAAATACACTGACCCTTACCGATGTGTATCATGTACCATTAAAATGCAATAATTTGCCCCTAGCGCCATTCTATTGCAATTTCCTCATTTAACTATCACCAAAAAATGTGCGCTTGTTAGTGCCCTATGTTCATGTTGTTTAGAAAGATTGAGTTGATCCAATTCAATCTGCAAAGAATGGGTAGGTTGATTCTCATGTATAATGACAATCATCTTAGAGCGGTAGAAAGAGATCGGGTTAGCTTATATTTGAACAAATCTTTGCTATTAGAAACTTAAAAGATAAATCACCTGAGTCACTTTTAAAGGTAGCCATTTTGTCATTATGATATCGCATTTTCATTTAGTTACTGCAAGTTCTTATTCTACATGAATGCCTTATGTCAACTAACAATTAAATTACTTTGTGGTCTTAACGTATAGCACCAACCTCACTAGTGGTAAAGGAGTGTGTACAAGGCCCAACTCGAGGGAAGGATATAGACAAGGTCAGGAAATAACTTGGTAAGCCTATACCAGTTGAAATTGACCGTGTGTGTCGGAAACTAGTGGGAAAGCTTTCCACTGCAGTGGCGGTTTCCCTTGGGGAACATAAGAGATCATGCTCTTGTTCGAGACATTCGTTGGAAAGAGATTGATTTTCGGATCAGCAAGTCCATCGTTTTTACAGTTGGGGTAATTCAGTTAGAAGTGCAGTTAATAGTCATAATATTATACATTTTAATCATATATGTCGCAAAAACATTGCAATTATATTTTATAATTGCAAGCAAACTTTTGATATTGAAGACTACAATAATGATATGGAGGTTAAGGAGACCATAGACCTCAAGTGTTAGGGTTTATACAAGGAATGGAAGAGTAACTTGTACAATCACTACCTTGCCATGAAAAAGAAGGTAACTAAACCGAAAAATCTTGCACTATATCCCTGTAAACTAGAGGACTGGATATCAATGACTAATAATGTGTGAGAGACCAAGGAGTGGAAGGTAATATATCACTCAACCCATCATTCTTTAATGAAGACAAGTTTAAGGATAATATATAAGTTAATGTCTTCTCTTATGTCCTCTTTTCTACACATGATTAAGTTAATGTCTTCTCTTATGTCCTCTTTTCTACACTAGAATAGTTGTACATGATTCATTCAAATAACCAAAACAAACCGCTAGATTCTTCCTTTAATTTGTTGTTGGTATGAAAAAGAATGTAGTTGAACTTTAATTTGTCATTTTGGTAGATTGAGCAAATTGATTAGCATTGCAAATTTATTTTTTATATTTATTGCAGGCAAAGTCTGATAGAGGAAAGTATGCTCGATCCAAGGTGAAAATTAATCATACATGTGGCTCCAGATCGTTTGCATGGCGAGCATCTATGATTGTACGTGCTGGCTTGCAATTGTGAACTTATTGCATTTTTTTATTATTGAGTTCGTACTTTCTAGAAAATTTGATGGACTTACAGCTAAAAAAAGGGTAAAAAATAGTACATTGCAGAGAAGTTCAAAATGACCCAAAACATCATCGACATGGGGGAGGGTGGATAAACAACGAGGCTAAAGAATGTCACATATGTATTTATACATGCTTGTATTGATTTTGTTGTATTGGTATTCTGTTTTTGTTAAATCTTTGTAATTTTCTTGTCATGAATTAGCAGATTTAATATTGACAGACTCAATTAGAAGTAAAGCTTAAAGAACAATCACAACCCAATATCACTAATCCTTTGTACGAGGAACAAATTTCCATCGATGTGATTGGAAAGCGGTTAGCTTACGTGAATAAGGTGGTTGTTCTTTAGCAAAAGTTTGATGATCAAGCTAAGACTTTGACTAAGAATTCACGTACCTTGTGTAAGTATTCTCGGACCATGACAGTAGTTCAAGGCTTTCTTCAGGTGTTGGCTCCAAAAGCACGGATAGATCCACCGAAGTTCAGGAGTTAATCGATGGGAGCAACATAGTGGAGGGCACATTAGGTGAAGAGGATGGAGTGGCGAGCACATCAAGTGAAGAGATGACACCGCATGCACATTAGAAGAATAGGATGATGCAACTTCTACTGGATAAGTTAAAAGGTAAACAAATAATTTTTCCCTAGGTTCTCATTTGTACCCGTAGAGATAGGAGTAACCGTATTAAGAATAGTAAAAAACAGTATAATACATGTGTACAACACCTCATATGTTAGTTGTTGCATCAAGGGAATTTGGCCAGGATTAGGACCATGCTCTGTGGTGGTATGAATGTGTCCACACTTACCAACCAAAAAAAACAAAAAGAACAAAACGTACCAGATTTGAAAATTTTGTTGTAGAACAAGATATTTCTATTGGGCGGAAATGGATTTTAAAAAATGCCTTTTTTCTTAGGGTGCAACCGAGGGTTGGGGCAAGTGAGGCCATCTTCTTTAGATATCATGACAAACTCGAGCACTAAATTGTGGCACAGTGCACCTTAAATTTTTCGCTTTGATTAAGCTTTTGATAAAACTTATACTTGATTGTGTGATGTCTTTCGGCAAGAATCAGCTCATCTATAAACATGCAAGGGAAGACTTGTTATGTATGTGTGAAAATGAATCTCAGTTATTACATTTCAATCCTCAAATATTAGTTCTTGCAAAGAAGGTACCATTGTTTTCACAATTACCGTAGTAAATATATTCTCATTGATGTTGTTGATTTATTGATAGGTTGATGATAGATTGGTTTGGTAGAACGCAATCGCTTTATGTATTTAGGTCTCTGTTTTTTATATTAGCTTTGTCATTAGGTTGGTAATCTTAGTATTAATCTCTTGAGTAAGAAAATTTCAAAATGCCTCCCAAACTTTGACCTCAATGTAAAAAATACTCTCAAACTTACAATTTTCTCAAGCGTACTCCCAAACTTTACTTCCATTATTCAAATATACTCCCAGCGTCTGGATGTGTTACCTTACTAACGGAAAATGCTGAGTTGGAGCTTAACGGAAACCAAAAACTGTTAAGTGGCCCAAAACAACGTCGTTTATGGGCCTGGTTTTTTATTATTATTATTATTATTAAAAAAGCTCTCTTCTTCCTCCCCAATTCACCTGGAAAACAGAGAGAGAGAGAGAGAGAGAGAGAGAGCAATATACAGACACTTACAGCTTATCTCAAACCTTCCCTAAATAACTATCTCAACAAAACCCCAAAATTTCCCCAACTCATTTCGCCAATCGATCTAGCAGCTCCGGCTCCGGTTCCTTTATAAAGAAACCTTTGGTAAATGTTGGAGCATGGAAATGCTCTCACCTTGTAAATGCATGTGTCGGTGGACAACGAAATTTTTTGTGGGGTTCAGTTAATCCTATTTTTTCTTCAATGGTTGATAATCCTTTTACTGGATTATAGGACTGTAGGAGCTCTTTTTTTTGAAAGGCAAAAAAATTTCAAAAAAAAGAGCTCCTACAGTCCTATAATCCAGTAAAAGGATTATCAACCATTGGTCTCTTTGTCCAGTAGGAGCTCTGTCTCAGTTGATCTTTGTCTTTCGATCTCTGTCGAACTCCGTTGGTCTCTTTGTCCTTCTCCAAAAATTTTAGAATAAAATCCACTTAATTTGTCAATCTCTCTGTTCTTCTTCAAAAACAAAATGAAGAACACCAATTGGACTTCCAGTCTTGAAAACCACTACCGAAATCGAAAATTAAAATCTGAAATGATCAAAATTATTCGGAAGTTTAGTTTCGAATCTTGTTCGGATTTTAGTTTCTGAATATCTGGCTTCAACCGGGAGTTAATTTCCAAATACTTGTGAGTTGATTGAAAACTAATTTTTGAAAGTTTGTACACTACGCGATTATAGAACAGGTAAGGGGTCTCTCCTCTCTCTCTCTCTCATCTCTCTGTTTGCTGTTGATCTCTGTTTTGGTCAGACACTCTTATTTTAAGGAAGGGATCCGAGGCCATCGGGATAGTAGTGAAAGTGGTGGTGATTTGTGGAGGTGGTGGCCTCTTCCCTGTAAATTGGGGAGGAAGGAGAGACCTTTTAAAAAAAAAAAAGCCCAAAACAACGTCGTTTTGGGCCACTTAATGGTTTTTGGGGTTCGTTAAACTCCAACTCAGCATTTCACGTGAATGAGGTAACAAATCCAGACTGTGGGAGTATGTTTGAATAACGGAAGTGAAGTTTGGGAGTACGCTTGAGAAAATTGTAAGTTTGGGCATATTTTTTATATTGACATCAAAGTTTGGGAGTCATTTTGGCCCTGTTCGTTTCCCAGTTTAGTTTTAGTTTTGATCATCATTTCTCTCATTTCTCTCTCTCTCTCTCCACTCATTACACCTGCTGACATCATCGAAACTAAACTAAACTATCTAACCAAACACAACCTTTAAATTTTTCGATTAGAATGTAAGTTACTTTTAGGACATACTTGGACACCTTTTTTTTTTTTGAACGGCGAAAGAAATTTTATTAATCTTGGAAATGATTACAAGATTAAAGGGAGAGAAGAAAAAAGGCATCACAACGAGAAGGATGCTTTCCAACTAGGTTGGCACCCATCCACTCGACAATCATATGCCTCCCCAACCCCACAAAGCCATACTTGGACACCTTTGGGATTGATTTGGTTGAAATTTGGTAATAGATGGATACGTTTGTGTGCTTTTATCTTATTAGTCTTGTGTCTTGGACCTAATCTTTGTTTTGCAAATATTGATCTTGGCGTTGAGGGATTGATCGGTTAGTTTTTAGTCTCGGTAGGGTGTACTTTATTGCCTTGTGTAGACTGTTTTCTTGGGGCTTTGTTTTGTTTAATACTTGTATTTGATTGTTTTGTTATATATTGTATGGACTATGCAACTATGTGTTGCACTATTTTATGAATGGGATGATTTTTGCTTGCTCAAAAAAAAATTTGAACTCAGAACGTCTCTCATGTTTCATATAAGTGTAGTATTTTTGTATTGCTTAATGTTAAGTATATATTGTAGTATTGGTTATACTATCCCAAAAGTGAATGTACGATTAACCAGTAAACAATACATAAGTGAGATTGAAGAGAAACAATATTGTATTGTTTATTATAAGTATCATTGTGTGAATTATCGATAAATATCAGGTTGATTCCATAATTGCAGTTAAATAATTTAGCACATTTGTGTTAATAAAAAAAAAACTATTTTCATGAGAAATAGGAATTTAATCTTTTCCCCTGATAAATAGTAATATAATTTTATTGTGTTGCCTGAATAATCACCGAGTCTATATTATCTGTTTATTTGTGGACTCTTTGTCCAAAAGTTTCTACTAAAAAACGAACATGAATATTGATGACTTGTTTTCCAAAAATATTACGAATCACATGGCTAAATTTTAGAACAAAGTAAAAAAATTCATGATTGATTTGCACGGTTAGAACAAAAGGGGAAAAAATAGTCATTTCTTCCTTTAATTAAAGGGTCTTCCTACGACAAGGACATGGTATGAAAGTTAATTATGGAAATAGGACACAAGCTATTTTCTTAATGCCAATAGAAAAAATCACCTACACATTCTAAAAATGTCACCGCTAGCCAATATGGGTACCCGAGAAACCGTTTAGAAAACATTGACTCTTATGCCGCTGAAAAAGGGTTTGATCTGCGAAAAATAGAGATTTGGGTTCGGGAGCCAAGTTACCCGCGGGGAAGGCTTTGTTCGAAAAATGCACCCCGCGTGCCCGAAATTTTCCGGTCTCTACTAAATCTTTGTGGGATTATTCTTGAAAAGATTTTAACGAAAACCTTATTTCACATAAACAATATATCGAGAAACACTATGCTTAAAGGGAACGAATAATGATAACAGGTCACGTAATACGCAATCAAGTATATAAATGCAAGAAAATTAACTAAGAGGGGGTTTAAATGCAAAAACAGAAAGTAAAGGTGGTTAACCGCAATTTAACCCACTGGTTTTTACCAAAAACAGAGCATCGGATTTTCTGAAACAGAGCATACAAAAAAAATTTCCAGTGACACCGTACGGTGTCCAAATGTACACCGCGCGGTGCCATGAGGATGCCGTACGGCGCCTCTGTGTAGTGTGTTTTTCAAAAATTCTCATTTTTATCCGATTGAAACCCACTTTGTTTTTGGTATAAAAACCACACCATTTACTGATAAAAACAGGTTTGGAAAATGTTTTTAGTGAATGAATGTACCTCATTTTAAGGACGGCATCCCGCGACAATCGATAATGTCGTGCGGTACCTACCCGAGAGGCTCGAATTTTGTTGAAATGTCTCCGTTTGGACTCAAGGAAGAGCTATAGAGCTCTCCTCGAGTCCGACGGAGATTCCCCTCAGAAGGTTACTACGATTTTGAACACGGATGTCGTACCTTGGATTTGCTCGGCTATGATCAAAGTATTAGAATAGGATCGGTTTGGAGGTAAAAGAGGGTGATTGATGGCTTATGAAAGGAAAAGAAGGTTGTGTATGGCTTTTTAACTGGGAATGGTTTTGACAGAGTGATGAGGGAACGACAAATTGAGAGAAATTTTACAGAAAATCGATGACGGAATTGTTTTGCCCGGGGCTCTTCCGTTCACAGGGCATGGGTTTATATAGGTGAGGCTGAGCCGCTGGAGGAATATCATCATTGGGCGAATATCATCATTCGGACGAATATCATCATTCGTTTCTGAGCTGCTGAGCAATCGCGGGAATCCAGTCGATGGGACAAGGATACCGTACGGCGTCGAAGGTGTGCCGTACGGTGCACATGGTAACACCGCACGGTGCAAATAGAATTTCAAGCCGTACGGTTCAGGGTTTCAGACAGTACGGTTCAGGTGGGTTTGGGTTTTTGGCTCTTTTGATCCATCAGTTTCAAGTAACCGTTCCAAGACACATTTCGCGCGTTCGTTTCATCATTGGGGATGCACCAGTCGTCAAAATTGGGGAATCAGATCACACTTTGAAGTTTTGATCTAGCGAGCTTTTTGCCTTAACTTTTGCCTAGGCCGCCCTTGCGGGTTTTCGACCTAGCAGGCTTTTTCTATGCCAAAGCATTGCTTCTTGATGGCACTGTGGAATGGTGTCTGGAATTCCTTCTTCTTTCGCAGGGCAAGGATTCGATCTCGTGTTTTGAAGTGATTCTCATGATTCTCAAATGATGGTGGAAAACAATTCCAAGTTGAGGGATTATTGCAAAAACTCAAGTTTATTATGACAATTTCAACACAAAGGTGTGACA